>SRLM01001871.1:0-22618 GCA_015708895.1 Populus ilicifolia | reverse complement strand
ATTGTCACCAAGTCAAAAGTTGGCCACCCACTTATCAATTAGTCATCAAATCAATAGTTCCCAATTTTGGCCTATAAAAGGAGGCACTTGCCATGCATTTAGGCATCGTGGTGTCCAGATCAAGATCATGCTCTTCTTTTCTCTCTTTGTATTCTTTATGCTTTGTTTTCATTAATATCAAGTTTATGCCTTTCATTTCCTTTCCTTTGCTTAGTTAACTTTTATGTTCTTATTTTGTTTATCTATTTTCCTTTCTTTCATTATGTCTAGCTAAGTTAATTATGTCAAGGTGAAAAGGTTACACTAATGGTGTAAGAATAAGTATGGTATAAACTTAATATGGACTTTAAGTTTAATACTAACATGTTTTATATTTGTTATCTTGTTCACTCTTTAATACTTTGCTTGTTAAATGATTAATTTTGATTTATGTTGTATAACAATTGGTACAACAAATGCTTGGCACTTTCATAGCTCATAATGTATGGTATAACCAACACCTGAGCTATGAAAGGAACTTGATTTGTTGTTAACATAAGTTATAATCATGAATGCTTGATGAAATTTACAAGTATTAGCATTAATTGAATAAGATGACTAATGTAATCATGTTAACAATCTATAATCTGATTGGAACCTCCTTTATGTGTGGTTTCCAATTGAACAATAAGAGTTTATACTATACTTGTTTGACATACCATTAGTGGAACCTCTAACCTTGACATTTGTTATTATCATTGTTAATCCTTACTTTAATATCTCATCATCATCATCATCTTCTTCTTCTTCTTTTTCTTTATTACTATTACTACTACTACTACTAGTAGTATTATTATTATTATTGTTGTTGTTGTTGTTATTATTGTTATTATTGTTCTTGTTATTGTATTATTATTATTTATAATTTGTACAATTAACCTTCCTGTGGTTCGACCCCGGTCTTACCGGGTTATTTATTACTTCGACACTCCTGTACTTGGGAGAAAACATCAATTTCTTTGTCGTGTCAATTAGCCTCGGCTAATGGCATACGAATGGATGACCGGGATAATGGCATCTGCTTGACCGCTTTTTATGATCGGCTTGTTTTAACTCGCAAGTGCACGAGGGTGCGATGTAGCAATTAACTCGGTAAGATCGAGGTCATAGTCATAGAGAGCTAGATCTGGAAATTAAGCTCAACCACCATCATCCTTGATTTGGATCCAAGAAGGAGATTAGCCAACCATGATTATATATAAGAACACTTCAATAAACATGAAATAACTTGAATCAAACTGAAATAATAAGTTTTACAAGCTAAAGAACCGAAATCTATAAAGAAGAACACAACACAATTTCAGTAAAAATTCGGACACAAATCTGACTCTAACTTTGGACAGCAATTCGACCCTCTTAGAAGCTTTTTTTCGAGATGTCTATTAGAGACATATTTATAGGAAATTCTGTCACCTTTCCAGATCATTAAAGAACAGCTCATTTGGACATCTGAGTCAAAAGTTATGGACAAAACACCGAAAGGTGTTCTGAAACATCAAATCAGGACAGCTTTGCAACCACTTTGGTGCACGTTTTTCTTCCTCATTTATGAGTTGTCTCCTTCTTCTTTTTGACCCAAAATGTAAAAATATCCCCTCTAGCTTTCCATCCATGTTCTTGCCTTCTTGGATCAAGGAATTACCCAAAATAAATCAATTGTTGTTGTGTGGACATGTAAGATCATGGATTGTGTTTGGGCTGATTTGAAGATTGATTTGGGGTTGATTTAGGGCTGATTTGGGGCTGATTTTGGGCTGAATTTGAACATCAAATAAGTATACAAATGTACTTATTATTTGGGCTAAGATTGACATTGAAACCTTGAGTGTTTAATGGTTGAAGTTTGCACACAACATAAGACAAGTTTGGGCTTCAAATAGATCATATGATATTCTTTTCTAGAATTGGAATAGAATTGATTTTTGGGACAAATTTGGAGCACTTATTTCAACCAAGATTTGCTTCAATCTTCAACTAAATGTCTCTTCAATTCTTTGTTCTCAACTCCGATGTTGAATTTCTTAAATTAATTCATTTAAGCTCCAAAAACCTATCGAAACATTAAAACAAACTTCATTACTAAAAAACACATCAATTATTATAAAAAGACCAAATAAAAACAATAAATACATATGTAAAATAAGAGACTTAATGATACTTTTGATGCACAATTAGCATCCGAATGGATGGCCGGGATAAAGGAATGATTAGCCTCGGCTAATGGCATTCGAATAGATGACTGGGACAAGTGATTGATTAGCTTCGGCTAAAGGCATCCGAAGTGAATGATCGGGGTAAGTGAACGGTTAATCTCAACAAATGATACCTTGAGAGGATAGCTGGGTTTAAGATTTTGGTTGATTACAAGAGTTGGTGCAACTATATGTACTATAAATTGTGTATACTATGTATATGAAGAAACTACAAATATCATGCATCAACCATGGAATAATGTTAATGTTTTATTTTTCTTGCTAGACCATTTAATTATCATTATTACTAATAAGCAATTGCATTCTCTTAAATATTTTGCACTGCAATAGGGACATCACATCAACGAGATGCCTAGGAAACCCGATATACGGGAACCTACTTTTGCAAGGAATCATGTAGTTGCATCCTAACTCACGATGTATTTTGTATGGATCAATGTATTAAACATATAACTTTTATTGAACCCTTTTGTTTAAATTCGTGGTGACTATTAGTAGGATAGGAATGCAAAATCATGTCTATGGATGTAATATTATAATATGAACTTCTAAGCATGCAAAAATAATATTATGTGTTTATGTAAATTTCCCTTTTAAATGAAATGTTGAATGTAGTTGATGTATGGATTGCATTTTGATGATGTGAGGAAAATAGGTTCGCAATTTACCGACACGATGTGTGTCAAAGAAAAAAAATTTTTTTGTTGTTTTGGGGCTTGAAAAGCCAGGTTGTTACAGAAGATCAATTTAAGGATCAAACATTGATAAAAATAAATGTCAAGGTTAAAGGATCTACTAATGTTATTTCAAACAAGTATAGTATAAACTCTTTTTATTACTCAATTGAAAATTACACAAAGGAGGTTTCAATCGGATTATAAATTGTTAATATGATTACATTAGTTATCTTATACAAATAATGCTAATACTTGTAAATATTGTCAAGTATTCATAATTATAACTTATGTTAACAATAAATCAAGTTTCTTTCATAGCACAAGTGTCCATTATACTAATTAGTACTTAAAAGTGCATTTTTATCAAGGTTTTATATCATCATTTTGCACTTGAAGTATTAATAACTCCTTAACTAAAGCATGTTTTATAATAATATATCAAATAATATAAGATGCCTTTAATTTGTGGTAAATGTTCATTTTAAATGCAGGCTTATCACATAAATAAAAGGATTGATTAATGAATTTAAGAACTGAAATTGAAAGGATAAAGAAATGGCCAAACTTAGAAAAGAGATGTCGGTGCAATCCAAATTGGAAAACTGTTCTGTAATTGGGTCATATCTAGAGCTATAGATCTCATATTTAAGTCTCCTTTATATGGATGGAAAGGTAAGACATAGGCCTACAACTTTCATATGGAGCCCAAATCTAAAAAGGTCATTTTCAAGTCCAAATTGTTGCAACAACAAAGAAGCCCGAATCTATCCTCCAACCCAAGTACTGTTTTGTATTTTAGCCATATCTAGAGTTCTAGATGTTGAAATGAGCTACATTTGTTACACAATAAAGCTGAGACAATTTCCTACAACTTTCATGCTTTCAAGTAGCTTTAATTTTGACATTATCAATGATGTTTTGGGCAGACAAGAAAAGATAAGGATTGTTACAAAGTCAAGAGTTGGTCACCTACTCATCAATTAATCATCAAATCAATAGTTCCCAATTTTAGCCTATAAAAAGAGGCATTTGCCATACATTTAGGCATCTTGGTGTCCAGATTAAGATCATGCTCTTGTTTTCTCTCTTTGTATTTTTTTTATTGCTTATGTTTTGCTTTCATTAATATCAAGTTTATGCCTTTGATTTCCTTTCCTTTGCTTTGTTAACTCTTATCTTATTTATGTTCTTATTTTGTTTATCTATTTTTCTTTCTTTCATTATGTCTATCTAAGTTTATTATGTCAAGGTGAAAAGGCTACACTAATGGTGTAAGAATAAGTATAGTATAAACTTAATATGGACTTTAATGTTTAATACTAACATGTTTTATATTTGTTATTTTGTTCACTCTTTAATACTTTGCTTGTTAAATGATTAATCATAATTTATATTGCATAACAATTGGTACAACAAATACTTGACATTTTCATAGCTCATACTGCATGGTATAACCGACACCTGAGCTATGAAAAGAACTTGATTTGTTGTTAACATAAGTTATAATCATGAATACTTGATGAAATTTACAAGTTTATGAATACTTGATGAAATTTACAAGTTTTAACATTAATTGAATAAGATGACTAATGTAATCATGTTAACAATCTATAATCTGATTGGAACCTCTTTTGTGTGTGGTTTCCAATTGAATAAGAAGAGTTTATACTATATTTGTTTGACATACCATTAGTGAATCCTCTAACCTTGACATTGTTTGTTATCATTGTTTAATCGTTACTTTAACTTTCCATCTCAAAGTTCTCATCAATTTTTCTTCTTCTTATTCTTTATTATTGTTATCGTTATTGTTACTACTACTACTACTACTACTACTAGTATTATTAGTATTATTATAGCTACTATTATTATTGTTGTTGTTATTGTTTCTATTATTGTTGTTTATAATTTGTATAGTTAACCTCACTATGGTTCGACCCTGATCTTGCCAAGTTATTTATTACTTCGACACTCCAGCTCTTGGAAGAAGACATCATATACCATATGGTTCAGCTATGAAAGTGCCAAGTATTTGTTATACCAAGTGTTATACAACATAAATCGAGACTAACCATTCAACAAGTAAAGTATTAAAAGTGAACATGATAAGAAGTACAATTCATATTAGTATCAAAATTAAGAGTCGATATTGAGTTTGCACTATATTTATTCTTACACCATTAGTATAACCTTTTCACTTTGATATAATAAACTTATGTAAACATAATAAAAGAGAGAAACATAAATAAACAAGATAAGAACATAAATAAGATAAAAGTTAATTAAGAAAAGAAAAGGAAATGAGAAGCATAAACAAGAGATTAATATAAGTAAAACTTAAGCATTACAATAAAGAGAGAGCAAGAGTATGATCTTGATATGAAAACCAAGATGCCTAAATGCATGGTAAATGCCTTCTCTTATAGGCCAAAATTGAAAACTATTGATTTCATTACTAATTAATGAGTGGGTGGCTAACTCTTGACTTGGTGACAATCTTTATCTTCTTATTAGCCAAAATGGTCATTGATAATGTTAGAATTTGAACTAGACTTTCATATTAAAATTATATAAAATTGTCTTAGCTTTTTAGGAAAAAAATTGAGGTCATTTGGACTTTAGAACTCAAGATATGGGCTAAACACTAAACAATATCTTGGCTGCAGGACAAATTTAGACTTTTACGTTGTTACTACAATTTAGACTTCCAAATAGAAAAATTGAGTCTTGACTTCCATATGAAAGTTTTAGGCCTATGTCTTAGCTTTCCATCCATATAAAGCAATCCTAAATCTAAGATCTACAACTCCATATATGATCCAATTACCAAACGGTGTTTTAATCTAAACTACACCAATATCTCTTTTCTATATTAGCCTTCTCTTTGTCTTTTCAATTTCAATACTTCAACTCATCAATCAATCCTTTCAGTTATGTGATAGGCTTTTATTTACAATGAGCGTTACCATAAATTAAAGGTATCTTATGGTATCAGACTTGTTATTATAAAACATGATGCGGATCAACCTAACACCAAGTATAATCATGCCATCAACCCATTGGAGGTGCCAATTGGACCAATCACAAGAGCTAGGGCTAATAAGCTTAAAGAAGCATTGAATGGGCTTGTTCAGAACATATGGAACAAAATGGACCTAGAGGGGCTTAGGACATTTAAGGAGCATGAAGGACAACCTTTAATTCATTTAGTTCAGGTCCAAGAAGAGCCCAATGCATGTGGAATAAGGGGTTGATGTGTCCGGCCTAATACCAGCCTTATTAGGCTTGTCTTTTTCTAATACTAAAAGGATAAAGAATCAGCAATTTATTCTAGAAAGTGGGCCATATCTTATTTCTAAAGCGGGGAGGACTATTTAATGTTTTTCATCACTTAGGAAGGAAAGTAATTAAATCAGCAACACAAATTTTCCAAATCAGATTTTTACAATTTTGTTTGGGACTTCTCAAGGGTGACAAATCTGATTCTAGCTTATTTAGAATGGTATTTTTGGATTTTTAGTATTTTTAGAATTTTCTTCTTAGTTTTTGGGTTATTATTACTTATTTGGGTCAATTGTAAGTGGGCTTCATATAAGTCCACCTAAGGGAGCTCCATTAGGGTTTCTTTAAGTTCAAATTCAGTATAAATAATGACATAACCAAACATGTAAAGGTTACGCAATTTTCAGATCAATAAAACTTCTTTGTTGCACTTATTATGTGTTGGTGGGATAATCTCCCTTCCTTGGTTCTCTAAAGAACTGAAAACGACTTATCAAAGAACAACTATCTTCGTGGCGTCATCCTTATACTTCTTGTTTTCCGAATCAATATTCATTGGGTGGGGGGTTTTTGCTTTCAATAGTGCTAGTGCCTAGGTACAAGTTATCTTTGCGTCACTCCTATCAAATTTGATTTACATGGCTTTCCAGGAATTGGTATCTTTGTGTGTGGGTTGCGTCACTACGTGATCACGAGATTCACATTAATCTCCCTTGGTTCTCTAAAGAACTGAAAATGACTTATTGAAGAACAACTGTCTTCGTGGTGTCATCCTTATACTTCTCGTTCGCGAATCAATATTCGCTGGGTGGGGGTTTTCTATTTTCAATAGTGCTGGTGCCTAGGTACTAGTTATCTTTGTGTCACACTCTTATCAAACCTGATTTACATGACTTTTCAAGAATTGACGTCTTTGCGTGTGGGTTGTGCGACCATGTGATCACAAGGTTCACATCATTTGGCATCAGAGCTTGGCTCCATTAATTAGGTTATATCTTTCTAAAATTTTTGTTCCTTGTTAATTCCACAAAAATTCCTTAGTATCCAATTTCTTCTTCTCATTGAATTTGTAGCATATAAAAAAAATGTTATTTCATTCTGTTATTGTTCAAAATATATCAGTAGCATAAAAAAAAGGAGAAAAGAGAAAAGAAAAGACAAATTGTTCAAAAAGACATTTATTAGATTCTGCCGCAGAAAACTAAACATGGGACAATTAGATCAAATCAACTCGGAAGCTCAAATTTGATATTCTAATTACTGGCATCCTAATCGCATTACATATCAAATTTGGGTTCAATTTGATATCATTTTCTTTGGGTTTCAAATTCGGGTTTATTCAGGTTTGATTCATAATGTTTTTACGTCAGTATATCAAACTTTGTCATAAATTGCTCAAACCTTATATTTTGTCTATTTAGGTTGATATCGCACTATCTCTGAAATTTTAACTCAATTGGATATTATTTACTTTAGGTTTCAGATTCGAACTTAACTTGTCGTAAACAAGTCTATCTTGCATCACTGTTTGAATTTCGTTTGCTTTTTTGTTGATTTCATTTCTTACAGTTTATTTCCATCATATCCATCATATTTGGGTGTTGTTTATTTTTTGTTTCTGTTTTTTTATTCGAGTCTTTAGTTTTGTTCATATTTCAGATAGACTCGTTTGCTTATTTTCTAGTTTTTTTATTGCCTCTTAAGTCATATATATATTTGGATTGTGCTGCCAAGTTGGTTCTATTTGGTATTGGTTTTAGTTTCGCGAGAACTGCAAGAAGGTGAGACAAGAGGTGTAAGGACATTAAGAGTGTTTGAGCAAAACACGAGTGACGTGAGGATAAATTTTCTTTTACCACTAACCACTTTTTTGCAGGTACTATCATGTCAGATCAAAAAAATACACCGCCCCATCCCGAGGGAGAACTTACATTTCAAATGCAAGCCATGACACAAATGATGGAGAGGATGAATTTTGTGATGGGAAATGTGTGTGACAGACTTGATAGGGTGGAGAAATGTGGTAACGAGGTTGGTACAAGCACCCAAAATGTGAAGCTTGGGGTAGAACTGAAAGCAAACAATAGCAGTATGGCCAACAGGCCAAGGTGGGCTGATTGTGAGGATTTTGAGGAGGTCGTTGGTGATATTGGTGATGGTGGTTTTGATGATGAGGCCATAGACTATCGGGAAGGTTTTTAGTAGCCTAGAAACCGAAGGGATTATGGGAATAGAACCAGGGGCCAATTCGTCCAAAGGGAAAATTTCCATAGTGTTGGGGGACATGCTGATTTAAATGGTGATTTGGACGATATCAAACTGAAAATACCTTCTTTTCAAGGTAAAAATGATCCCAAGGTATATTTGGAGTTGAAAAAAAAGGTGGATTGGATTTTTGATTGCCATAACTATTCGGAAGCGAAGAAAGTGAAATTGGTAGTCATCGAATTCATGGATTATGCACTAGTTTGGTGGGATCAGAATATTACTAGTAGAAGATGGAGTGGAGAGAGGCCAGTAGCGTCCTAGGAGGAGATGAAAGTGTTGATGAGAAGGCGATTTGTGCCTAGCCACTATTATAGAGATTTGTATATGAAATTGCAGGGTTTGAGTCAGGGTTCTAAGTGCATGGATGAGTATTTCAAGGAAATGGAGATTGCCATGATTCGGGCCAACGTGATTGAGGATCGGGAAGCTATTATGGCTAGGTTTCTAAATGGACTTAATATGGATATTGCGAATGTTGTAGAATTAAAACATTGTGTGGAATTGGAAGACATGGTCCATATGGCAATAAAGGTAGAAAGGCAAATAAACAAAAGGGGTAGCACACGTTTTCAGACTAATTCGGCTTCATCTTCCTCAACATGGAGGCTGAATTTGAAAAAAGAGGGGGTTGTCCAACCAAAGCCTTATGCAAAGGCTGAACCACCTAAGGCCAAAAAGGATACTTATACGGATGGGTAAATCTGAATCTCAACCTACTCGTGATAGGGATATTAAATGCTTTAAATGTTTAGGGAAGGGGCACATTCAATCTCAGTGTCCAAACCAAAGAGTTATGCTTATAAGAGACAATGGGGATGTTGAATCTAAAAGTGAAGAGATGCCATGTTTGGTGGATTGTAGCGATGAGGAGATTGCATATCCTATTTGAGGGGGAGGCTTTGGTTATAAGACATGTGTTGAACATGCAAATCAAAGAAGATGATGTAGATGAGCAACGGGAAAATATATTTCACACTCGATGTCACATCCAAAACAAGGTATGTAGCATGATAATTGATAGAGGTAGTTATGCTAATGTTGCTAGTGATACACTAGTGAAGAAATTGAATCTGAGTTGTATTAAGCATCCTAGGCCTTATAGATTGCAATGGTTGAATGAATGTGGTGAAGTGCAGGTTACACAGCAGGTTTTGATTGTGTTTGATATTAGGAAGTATTCTGATGAGATTTTATGTGATGTCATCCCGATGCATGCTAGTCACTTACTTTTGGGGTGTCCATGGCAGTTTGATCGGAAAGCGATTCATGATAGGTATAGAAATAGGTTCACTATTGTAAAGAATGGTAAAACCATCACTCTTGTACCTCTTTCATCAAAACAAATGTATGATGATCAAATGAAATTAAAAAAAAAATATGAGGATGGGAAGAGTGAAAATTCACGTGAGGACAATGGTGAGAGAAAACCATCAGATTCGGCTAAACCTAAATCATTAATTAAACTGGTTGAGAGTGGAGGTAAAAACCGAGGAGTGAAGAAAGTAAGCTTGTGTGATGATGATAGTGTGGAAAAATTAAAGAAACAACCTAACTTTTTATGCAAAAGGATCTCAAATCAGATTTGTATTTTTCACTAATAAGCCAATGATCTTACTTGTGTATAAGGAGGCTTATTTTAACACTAACGATCTTGATTTTGCTATTCCTAGTGTGGTTGTTTCTTTGATGCAGGAGTTTGACGATGTATTCCCTAAAAACATCCCTAATGGATTACCACCATTAAAGGGGATTGAACATCAAATTGATCTTATACCCGGAGCTTCAATTCCTAACCGTCCAGCCTACATAAGCAACCCTGAGGAGATGAAGGAGCTTCAAAGGCAAGTAGATGAGTTGATGATGAAGGGGTGCATTCGTGAGAGTATGAGTCCTTGTGCTGTGCCAGTGCTACTTGTGCCTAAAAAGGATGGAACATGGAGGATGTGTGTCGATTATCATGTTGTCAATAACATAACGATAAAGTATCGACATCCTATTCCTAGGTTTGATGACATGCTAGATGAGTTACATGGATCATGTATTTTCTTTAAGATTGACTTAAAAACTAGGTACCATCAAATTAGGATGAAAGAGGGTGATGAGTGGAAAACTGCATTTAAGACTAAGCATGGTTTATATGAGTGGTTAGTCATGCTATTTGGACTTATAAATGCGCCTAGCATGTTTATGTGTTTAATGAATCATATCTTACGTGCATTTATAAGTAAGTTTATTGTTGTGTATTTTAATGACATTTTCATCTATAGCAAGAACTTAAATGAGCATCTTGATCATTTGCGTAATGTACTTAGTGTGTTGTGTAGTGAGCAATTATATGCTAATCTTAAGAAGTGTACCTTTTGCATGGAAAAAATTGTGTTTCTTGGCTATATTGTTACTACACAGGGTATTGAGATGGACGAGGAGAAAGTTAAAGCCATCCGAAATTGGCCTACACCAAAATCGATAAGTGAGGTAAGGAGTTTTCATGGACTTGCTAGTTTTTATAGAAGGTTTGTGAAGGATTTTAGTACGATTGTTGCACCTTTAATTGAAATTGTGAAAAAGTCTGTTGGATTCAAATGAAATGATGCACAAGATGAGGCTTTTAAATTGTTGAAGGATAAGCTTTGTTCAGCACCTGTTTTAGCTTTGCCAGACTTTACAAGAGCTTTTGAAGTAGAATGTGATGTGTCAGGTATCGGTATAGGAGCTGTGTTAATGCAGGATAAGAGGCCCATTGCATATTGCAGCAAAAAACTTAATGGGGTAGCCTTGAATTACCCTAGATATGATAAGGAGCTTTATGCCTTGGTAAGAACTTTAGAGACATGGCAACATTACTTGTGGTCCAAGGAGTTTGTGATACATTCTGATCATGAATCATTGAAGCAGTTGAAAGGGCAAAGTAAATTGAGTAGGAGACATGCCAAATGGGTTGAATTTATTGAAACATTCCTGTATGTGATCAAGTATAAGCAAGGGAAAGAAAACATTGTGGCTGATGCACTTTCACGCATGTATGTTCTTTTATCTACTTTGGACGCTAGATTTCTAGGATTTGAACACATAAAAGAATTGTACAAGGATGATAGTGATTTTACTAATGTTTACAATGCTTGCGAAACTTCAGCTTTTGGAAAGTTTTATAGACTTGATGGATATTTGTTCAAAGAGAGTCGTTTGTGTGTTCCATTAAGTTCTATGCGTGAATTGCTTGTACGTGAAGCACATGGAGGCGGGTTGATGGGGCATTTTGGTATTGTTAAGACTTTGGACGTGTTGCATGAGCATTTTTATTAGTCTAAAATAAAAAAAGATGTGCAACGCATATGTGATAAATGCATAACTTGTAAGAAAGCAAAGTCTAGGACTCAACCACATGGCTTGTATACCCCTTTGCCTGTACCGAAAAAACCTTGGGTAGACATTTCGATGGACTTTGTCTTGGGTTTACCTAGGTCAAAATAGGGTAGGGATTCCATCTTTATAGTTGTTGATAGGTTTTCAAAGATGGCACATTTCATTCCATGTTATAAAACTGATGATGCAACTAACATTGCTGATTTGTTCTTTAGGGAGATAGTACGACTTCACGGGGTCCCTAAGAGCATTGTTTTTTATAGAGATGTTAAGTTCCTTAGCTATTTTTGAAAGGTGTTATGGGGAAAAATGGGTACTAAACTGTTTTTTTCAACTACTTATCACCCCCAAACAGATGGACAAACCGAAGTAGTTAATAGGACCTGAACACAACTTTTGCATGGTGTTATTCAAAAGAACTTAAAGAATTGGGAAGATTGTTTGTCATTTATAGAGTTTGCATATAATTGTAGTGTGCACTCTACTACTGAATTTTCACCATTTGAAATTGTGTATGGATTTAACCCTTTAACTCTAATGGATTTGATTCCTTTGCCTATTAATGAAAGGGCTAGTTTGGATGGTAATCGTAAAGCACAGGTGGTGAAAACTCTTCATGAGAGTGTGCGGCAACAAATTGGAAAGAGGAATCGCGTGTATCCAACCAAAGCCAATAAGGGACGCAAACATGTTGTCTTTTAACCTGGCGATTGGGTTTAGGTGCATATGCACAAGGAGAGATTTTCGGCCCAGAGGAAGTCAAAGCTACAACCACGATGAGATGGGCCATTTCAAATCCTTGAGAGTATCAATGACAACGCTTATAAAGTTGATTTGCCAGGTGAGTATAGTGTTAGTGCTACCTTTAATGTTTCTGATCTTACTCTATTTGATGTAGGTGATAATTTGAGGTCGAATCCTTTTGAAGAGAGAGGGGATGATGTAGATCAGCGTAACACCAAGCGTAATCATGCCAACAACCCATTGGAGGTGCTAGTTGGGTCAATCACAAGAGTTAGGGCTAAGAAGCTTAAAGAAGCATTAAATGGGCTTGTTCAGAACATATGGAACAAAATGGACCTAGAGGGGCTTGGGACATTTAAGAAGCATGAAGGACAGCCTTTAATTCATTTAGTTCAGGTCCAAGAAGAGGCCAATTCATGTGGAACAAGGGGTTGATGTGTCCGGCCCAATACTAGCCTTGTTAGGCTTGTCTTTTTCTAATACTAAAAGGATAAAGAATTAGCAATTTATTCTAGGAAGTTAGCTATAGCTTATTCCTAAAGAGGGGAGGACTATTTAATGCTTTTCGTCACTTAGGAAGGAAAGTAATTAAATCAGCAACACAAATTATCCAAATTAGAGTTTTCCAATTTTGTTTCGGACTTCTCAAGGGTGACAAATCTGATTCTAGCTTATCTAGGATGGTATTTTCGGATTTTTTGGATTTTTAGTATTTTTAGAATTTTCTTCTTAGTTTTTGGGTTATTATTACTTATTTGGGTCAATTGTAAGTGGGCTTCATATAAGTCCACCTAAAGGAGGTCCATTAGGGTTTCTTTAAGTTCAAATTCAGTATAAATAAAGGCATAACCAAACATGTAAAGGTTACACAATTTTCAGATCAATAAAACTTCTTTGCTAAACTTATTGTGTGTTGGTGGGATAACCTCCCTTCCTTGGTTCTCTAAAGAACTGAAAACGACTTATCAAAGAACAACTGTCTTCGTGGCGTCATCCTTATACTTCTCGTTCACGAATCAATATTCGTTGGGTGGGGGTTTCTGTTTTCAATAGTGCTGGTGCCTAGGTACAAGTTATCTTTGTGTCATACTCCTATCAAACTTGATTTACATGGCTTTCTGGGAATTGACATCTTTGCGTGTGGGTTGCGTTACTATGTGATCACGAGGTTCGCATCATTCTCCCTTTCTTGGCTCTCTAAAGAACTAAAAACGACTTATTGGAGAACAACTATCTTCGTGGCGTCATCCTTATACTTCTCGTTCGTGAATCAATATTTGTTGGGTGGGGGTTTTTTGTTTTCAATAGTGCTGGTGCCTAGGTACAAGTTATCTTTGTGTCACACTCCTATCAAACCTAATTTACATGGCTTTTCGGGAATTGGTGTCTTTGCGTGTGGGTTGTGTGACCATGTGATCATAAGGTTAGCATCAAAACATACTTTAGTTAAGGAGTTATTGATACTTCAAGTGTAGAATAATGATGTAAAACCTTGTTAAAATGCATTTTAAAGTACTAATCACAATTCCCAACCAACTTATTACTAGCCTCTAGTAATCAAAGTGTTAAAATAGAAAAATAATTTGCAAATTCCACGAAACAAGGCATTCATCATTCAACTTCCATTAATCTATCTAGATAAACAAACTCTCATTAAATTTTTATATCTACTCAATACCTCTAAAAAAAGATATTAATAAACCCTTTTTTTGTGCCCAATATATCAACACATAGTTATGGGGCTTTACTTGGAAAAAAAATAAAATTTTTATTCTAATATTTAATGTTAACTTTCTTGGGTTGGGATTATTATGTTTTTTTTTAATATATATACATATAACTTAAAACACAATGCATCCTTAACCCATGTAATGAGTTTTCAACTAATGAATCCCAGACTAGTTGGTCTTGGGGCATCAGGTATTGAGACATCCCTTCGAACTTAATAACTCGAGTTACAAAGTAGATTGTGTGATATTTGATTCCCTTAAGCTTTTCTCCTCAACCCATGTAATAAGTGTTGAGCCAATAGCTCCTAGGCTCATTGACTTTAGGGTATTAGGTGTTAAAACACCCCTTCATGCTTAATTACTTAGGTTAAGGAGGCTACAAAACCAAACTTATCTACATTTTTATTATCACTATTTTCTTTTTCTTTTTTGCAATTTATATAATTTTCCTTTCCCTTAGTTGTTATCTTTAACAAAGGAACATAAATAATATAATAATCCAATGTGCAACCTACAATCATATGTGAAAGTGTGTGTGTGAAAATGAAGGTTTAAGAATACTTTTTAAATGAGTATATGTGCAGAATTAAGTAATAACAATGCGAGAGTTTGTAAATCTGAATATTTCAAGAAGTATTCTAATAGACCTTGTTATGAATATTGCAAATAACCATTGAAAAATATTTACTTAGATGAGTCATAAGAGTCAATAAAATTCCTCTATACTCTATTGTCTTAGTAACAACAGTTTTGCAAATTGTTTATAAAATAGAAAACACAATTATTTTTTTTTAATATCAACTGCTACTCTTTCCCTCCAACCAAAATAAGACATTGTCCTCAATGTCCTAAGCTAAAAAGATAGAGTATAGCAGACATTACTTAAAATAATAAACGTGACATACTAACATGACTAAAAGATTGATGTCTTCTTCCAAGTATAAGAGTGTCGAAGTAATAAATAACTTGGCAAGATCGAGGTTGAACCATAGGGAGGTTAATTTTATAAATTATAAACAACAATTATAAACAACAACAACAACAACAACAACAACAATAATAAAGAAGAAAAAGAAAAAGAAGAAGAAGAAGAAGAAGAAGAAGTTGATTAGAACTTTGAGATGGAAGATCAATGTGAGGATCAAATTTGTCTGTAGCAAAATTATGATTTGTTGTTGAAACTAAGTTGTCTGTAGCGAATTAGCATTCATTGTTGAAATGTGTGTTCTGCAATGAATTTATGATTCGTTGTCGAAATTGAGTTGTCTGTAGCGAAATTGTGATTCGCTGTCGAAACTGAGTTTTCTTCAGTGAATTAACATTCGCTCTCAAAATGTGTGTTTTGTAGCAAATTTGTGATTCGTTGCCGAAACTGAGTTTTCTACAGCCAATTAGCATTCACTACCGAATTTTGTGTCCTATAGCGAAATTGTGATTTGCTACAAAAACTATGTTGGTGTGGCGAAGTAGCATTCGTTGCTGAATTGTGTGTCCTATAGCAAACTTATGATTCATTGCTAAAACTGAGTTGGCATAATGAAGTAGCATTGGTTGCTGAATTGCGTGCTTTGTAACAAATTTATGTTTCACTGTCGATGTTGAGTTGGCTGCAGCAAATCTGTGATTCGCTATCGAAATGGAGTTGTCTGCAGTGAAGTAGCATTTGCTGCTACAAAACTTGTTGGCCTTAGTAAACTAGTTTTTGCTACCAATTGACAGCTTGCAATGAACCATTTTTTGCTGTCGATTTCTACATACCTTCTAGGCAGAAATGACTTAAATGTTACTAACAATTTCATGGTATGATGGTTTAAAATGTGGAACACTTGAATGTGAACATATGAACTATTGAAACAAGTGTGGTGATGAATGTGAATTGAAGATGCAAATGAAATGATTATGATCATTAGTGTCTTAGGTGTTGTGGTCAGGATCGGACCATCGCCAAGACAAGGACAAACCATAAGTAGAGCAAGTAGGTGGTTTCCACCTTTTTCCCATTTTGATGTTTATATTTTGAAATTATTCACTTGTGATGATATTTTGTTTTGTTGATAAAGGAAATGACGAAGAAGAGTTAGATTAAATTCTTAATGTTTGTTGAAATGACTATGAAATGTTGAAAGTTCTTGATGAATGTTGAAACAATGGTGAAAATGTTAGAGTTTTAAAATGACCCATTTGAGGTGAATATCTTATTGAGTTGTGATGAGTACTAAACCAAATATGAGATGTTGTTTAAGGCTATTATGATTTTGGGCTGCTAATGAATGGTAGTATGAGCAATACGAAGGATCTAATGTTATATTTTTATTGAAAGTAATACTGATGAATGATTATATGAGTATTACAAAGGATCTACCATTTTATTATATTGAATGTAATTTTGATGAATGTATTACCAAGGATCTACTGTTGTATTTTAATTGAATGTAAGGGTGATGAATGATTGTATGAGTGTTATGAAAGATTTGCCATTATAACATATTGATGGTTAATTATCACGAATGGTAGTGTGAGTATTACAAGGGATTTATTGTTGTGTTGCATCACACATTAACTGTCATGAATGGTTGGATGAGTGTTACTAAGGGTATTGTTGTGTTATACTAAAAACTAAACTGTTATGGAATGTTTGGTTTTGCATTACAAAGGATCTAACATTGTGTTACTAAATGATAAACTATTAGGAAATGGTGGTATGAGTACCCTAAAGGGTCTACTATTATGATGCAAGGAATGTCAAATTGTCATGAATTGTTTGATGAAATGATGATTAGCTTCGGGTAATGGCATCTAAAGGGATGACTGGAATAAACGATTGACACCGAAACAAACAATTGATTAGCTTCACCTAATGGCATCCAAATGGATGATCGAGACAAATGATTGATTAGCTTCTACTAATGGCATCCAAAGGGATGACCGGGACAAATGATTTATTAACTTCTACTAATGGCATCTGAAGGGATGACCACAACAAATGATTGATTAGCTTCAGCTAATGGCATCCGAATGGATGACCGGGGTAAGTGATTGATTAGCTCCGGCTAAGGGCATCTAAAGTGGGTGACCGAGATAAACAAAGACTAGCTTTAGCTAATGACATCCGAATGGATGATCGGGATAGATAATTGATTAGCTCTGGCTAATGGTATCCTAAATGGATAATTGAGATGAATAAATGATTAGCTATGATAATGGCATCATAGATAAAATACCAGAATGAATAAATGATAAGCTTTGGTAAATGGTATCCTAAATGGATAATCAAGATGAAATAAGGATTAGCTATGGTAATGGCACCATAAATGAATTACCAAAATGAATAAATTATTACCTTTGAAAAATAGCATCCTAAATGGATAATCGAGATGCATAAATTACTAACTTTGGCTAATAACATCCTAGATGGACAACCAAGATGAAAAATGATTAACTATGACTAATGGCATCCTAAATGGATAATCAAGATGCATAAATTACTAGCTTCAACTAATAACATCTTAGGTGGATAACCGAGATGAACAAATGATTAACTACAACTAATGGCATCCTAAATGGATAATTGTGATGAATAATGATTAGCTATAGCTAATAACATTCTAAATGGATTATCAGCATAAATAAATGACTAGTTTTAACTAATCATATCCTAAATGGATGATTAAAAAAAAATGAGTAGTGACACGACTAAAAGATTGATGTCTTCTCTTAAGTGTAGGAGTGTCGAAATAATAAATAACCCAACAAGACCGAGGTCGAACCATAGGGAGGTTAATTGTACAAATTATAAACATCAATGATAAAAATCAATTATAAACAACAACAATAGTAACAATAACAACAACAACAATAATAGTAGAAATAATAATACTAATAATACTACTACTAGTAGTAGTAATAATAATAATAATAACAACAACAATAATAAAGAAAAAAAAGAAAAGAAATTGATGAGAACTTTGAGATGAAAAATTAAAGTAAGGATTTAATAACGATAACAAACAATGTCAAGGTTAGAGGATCCACTAATGGTATGTCAAACAAGTATAGTATAAACTCTTATTATTCAATTAAAAACCACACACAATGGAGGTTTCAATCAGATTATAAATTGTTAACATGATTACATTAGTCATCTTATTTAATTAATGCTAATACTTGTAAGTTTCATCAAGCATTCATGATTATAACTTATGTTAACAAAAAATCAAGTTCCTTTCATAGCTCAAGTGTCGGTTATACCATACAATATGGGCTATAAAAGTGTCAAGCATTTGTTGTACCAAATGTTATACAACATAAATCAAGATTAGTCATTTAACAAGCAAAGTATTAAAGAGTGAACAAGATAACAAATATAAAACATGTTAGTATCTAACATTAAAGTCCACATTAAGATTATACTATACTTATTCTTACACCATTAGTGTAACTTTTTCAGCTGACATAATAAACTTAGCTAGACATAATAAAAGAAAGAAAAATAAATAAATAAAATAAGAACATAAATAAGATAAAAGTTAACTAAGGAAAGGAAAGGAAATGAAAGGCATAAACTTGATATTAAAAAAAATAAAGCATAAGCAATACAAAAAAATACGAGAGAGAAAGCAAGAGCAAGATCTTGATCTGGACACCAAGATGTTTAAATGCATGACAAATTCCTCCTTTTATAGTCCAAAATTGGAAACTATTGATTTGATGACTAATTGATAAGTAGGTGGCCAACTCTTGATTTGATGACAATCCTTATCTTCTCTTGTCTACCCAAAACATCATTGATAATGTCAAAATTTAAACCACTTAAATGAATATAGGAAATTTTCTTGGCTTTCTTGTGTAAAAAATTCAAATCATTTTGACTTCTAGAACTCTAGATATGACTAAAATACTAAACAGTACTCGGACTAGAGGACAGATTCGGACTTCTTTGTTTTTGCTCCAATTTGAACTCAAAAATGGCATTTTTAGATCTTGGGCTCCTATGAAAGTTGTAGACCTATGTCTTACCTTTCCATCCATATAATGTAGACTTAAATCTGAGATCTACAGCTTTAGATATGATCTAATTACTGAACATTGTTCCGGTTTGGACTACACCGACATCTCTTTTCTAAGTTTGGCTATCTCTTTGTCCTTTCAATTTCAATTCTTAAATTCATCATTCAATCCTTTCATTTATGTGATAGGCCTGCGTTTAAAATGAATATTTACCATAAATTAAAGGTATCTTATATTATTAGATATATTATTATAAAACATGCTTTAGTTAAGGAGTTATTCACATTTCAAATGCAAAATGATGATATAAAACCTTGATAAAAATACACTTTTAAGTATCAATCATACCCCTCAAACTAGCTTATTACTAGTCCATAGTAATCAAAGCGTTAAAATAGAAAAATACTTTGCAAATTCCACTAAGCAAGGTAGTCATCATTTAACTTCCATTAATGTATCTAGATAAACAAACTCTAATTAAATTTATATACCTACTCAATACCTGTTAACAAGATATTCATATACCTTTCTTTTATTCTTAATGCATCAACACAGAATTATGAGGCTTTTCTTAGAAGAAAACAAATTTTTTGTTCTAATGTTTAAGATTAATTTCCTTGGGTTTGGATTATTATTTTTGTCTTTTATATATATATATATATAATTTAAAACACTATGCATCTTTAACCCATGTAACGAGGTTTCAACTAATGACTCCCAGACCAGTTGGTCTTAGGGCATTAGGTGTTAAGACACCTCTACGAGCTTAGTAACTCGAGTCACAAATATTGATATGTAGATAGTGCAATGTTTGATTTTCTTAAACTTTTCTCCTCAACCCATGTAACAAGCGTGGGGCCAATAGCTCCCAAGTCAATTGACTTTAGGGTATTAGGTGTTAAAACACCCCTTCGGGCTTAATTACTTAGGTTAGGGAGGCTACGAAACCAAACTTATCTACATTTTTATTATTATCATTTTTTCTTTTTTTCTTTTTCTTTCTTTTTCTTTTTCTTTTTTCTTTCTTGTTTTTTTTTTGTTTTTTTAATTATATACTATCTATTTCCCTTAGTTGTTTCCTTAAACAAAAGAACATAAATAATGTAATAATCCAATATGCAACCCCTAATCATATGTGTAAAGTGTGTGTGTGCAAATTAAGGTTTAAGAATACATGTTAAATAAGTATATGAGCAGAATTAAGTGATAACAATGCAAGAGTTTGTAAATCTGAATATTTCAAGAAGTATTGTAATAGACCTTATTAAGAATGGTTACTAAGATACGTTTCAAGAGTCACTTTAACAAAAAAGCTCCTTTACTCTACCATCCTAGTAACAACAATTTTGCATATGCTTTATGAAATAGAAAACATAAATAGTTTTTTTTTTAGCTACTACCCTCTCCCCCCCAACTAAAATGAGACATTGTCCTTAATGTTTAAAAGTAGAAAGATAAAGTATATAAGATATAACCTGAAAGAACAAACACTGACAAACCTGAAATACACTGAAACAAATATATGAAATAACAAAACACAATAATAAAACCAAAAGACACAAAGATTCACAAATGGAGGCTCAAATCTAATCTAAGTTTTTTATGACTTTCCTTAGTTGACCAATTTATACGACTCATGGAAGGATTAATTATAGTAATGAAAGATTGTAGTTGGTCAATCAATTGTTTAGCAGTAGTAGCGGAGATTATGATTTTTGTATAAAAGATGTTAGAAATTCCTATTCCACAACATGATCAAGAAAGGACAACAACTTATCATAATAATCATTAATATTTAACAAACTTATAGGTTTATGGTGAATGTGCAGTTGGGCCCAAGAGGAAATATGAAAGATTTCTTTCAATGTGCCTAGACCACCTAGTAAGGCAATGAAGGCATCAACATGGTTAAACATTGCATTCATTTGAGCAAACATTGTGAAGACCTATAGTTCCTCTCCAATTGTTTTTCCAATGATGTTCCCTTGTACCAAAGCATCGGGGATGACCCCCAAAACTTGATTACCTCCTAAAAATGCAGCTATTGACACACCTTCCATTAACCCAAGGCTGTCTTCCTCATACACTAAATGAATCTTTCTCTAAGCTAGTACTTGACCAAGATGATTTGCTGATTCTAAAAACTCCTTTTCTTTCCCAAGAATGGATCCACCGAAAATACAAATATTTCTTATATGATGACCTGAGGAACTTGCCATTTCTACACACTTCTATATTTGTTGAATGTATGGGTTGAGTAGAAATGAAAGGAAAGAAGAGAGGGTTTTATAGATGAGAAATTAGAAAAGCAATCATACCACCTATATGTAGGCTAGCTAGAGTCTCATACTCTCTCTCTTTATTTATTTATTTATTTATTTATTTACTTTTGAAAAAGCATGTGTATGTATAGATAGTTGTGATTGTGGCTCACATCTTTCCTTGGTTTTATGTCCAATAATGGCTTAAATGCCCTCTATGGGTTGGGGATAGGCTTCCCATCAAGTTTTCTTAAAAACTAGCAAACAGGGTCTTTTTTAGTCAGATTCCCAAGACTAAGTCGATCATGTTCTTTATAAAATAGTGGTCATAAATCATGAATTGCATTATGCACATCTCTACTAGGATACGTCTCAAGAGTCATTAGAAGATTATCTAAAGACTCCTTACTCAGGCCATCCTTAATGAATTGTATTTTATCTTCATGGTTTATAGATATCATTCTTAAAGAACAACATTGTGCATTGCAAGTCCATCTAGCACATCGATGATAGACTTTCAGTTGTTTTGCAGGACGTTTCTTTGTAAAAGTGCTTTTACTTGTTCCAAGCATGTGTGGAATGAAGGAGTTAGAGGACTCACCTGATAATTGGACCTTTACTTCAATCAACCAGCAAATATCTTTAGGAATTCCATGATTCATTAACAATCTCAATCTTGAACATCTAGCACGATAATTTTTGTAATCGCATTCTAAAGTGGAGCAGGAAAATACTCTTTCAATTTTTCAAGATTAGTGTCCATTTTCAAATGAGAATTGGAAGAGAGATTCAAAGAATTGCATAAATATATACACATATATCAATTATTGTGAGAAATTGAAAGAATCGACTTAAGTCATGGAGTGCCATTATCCACCATTTGACTGGGGTGAGAGAAACTAGCAAAAATCACTAAAAAATAAACACAAAAATAATATGAGAAAAAAATTAATCTTTATATACAGGATCACCTAATTTAATAGAGTCATGTTGACACGACAAAGAGATTGATGTCTTCTCCCAAGTACAGGAGT
>SRLM01001868.1:0-44307 GCA_015708895.1 Populus ilicifolia | reverse complement strand
CCTGCATTTAAAATGGATATTTACCACAAATTAAAGGTATCTTATATTATTAGATAGATTATTATAAAACGTACTTTAGTTAAGGAGTTATTGATACTTTAAGTGCAAAATGATGATATAAAACCATGATAAAAATACACTTTTGAGTACTAATCAACTTTATAGTGTTATATTACTACAAGTTTTTGAACCTTCAACATTGTATTTTTTGAATATGCATTGTTTCAACGATATGTATCTCTAGAACTTGCTTTATATCTTATTGAGATTATATTCCATTACCAATATACATGAAGATGATAAAGGCATTAGGAATTTTAAATCACTTGAACCAAAAAGCCAACCTAAAGCATATTATCCTTAGTGAGCCCCTTCTGAGCTTGTTTATCTTTTCTTTGCTTTATCCATATATAAGCCTTAACTTTATATATATATTCCTTTTTCCCTAGCCAAGGATTAATAGAGCATGTACTTGTGATACTTCATGGAATTATGGTTGGAAATTATGTGAAAAGACAAAAGAAGTGATGCTTGATGAAAATATGGGCAAAATTAAAAAAAAAAGGAAAGAAAAGAAAAGAAATGTTCCTTTATGTTCTTAAGATTTTATGTTAAAAGAGTTTAAAATCAAAAAGAGTTAAGCATTGGTGATAAAAGATGAAAAATTTATGACCTTTGATGGAATATCTTGTTTGAAATATCATTTTTCCGAATGCTCTACTTTCTTTGATTTAAACCTTTTCTTTTACTCTCTTTTACCTCACCTTAACCTTAGCCCCATTACAACCAGAAAATAAGACCTTTTGATTTATGCATTGTTCGTAATATGTTAGTAATGGAGATGAGATTGAAAAGCAAGCTTATGGTAGAACATACTCTTTGATTGAATTTGAGAGATTTAAACACATAAACCTTAAACACATGAGTGTGGGAGTGTATATCAATGAGAGGACCTATCACTTTGGCATGGTATAAATTTCATTTAAATCCCGACAATTGATTGAATTTTGAAGTTTGCATGTAAATAAATTCATAAAAATTTATTTATCTTATCCTTTTTTATTATATTCTTATTTATAATGCTTGTACTCTTGGCCATTGATGGGAGATTAAGAGATTGATCGTGGTTATTTTCAATTTAATTTTATTTGTCCTTTCTCGAGAACGAGCGAGAGCTAAGTGTAGGGGTATTTGATGTAATAATATTATTAGATAGTTTCACCCATATTTACCTAATGTTTTGTCCATGTTTTATTTGTAAAATACCTTGATATTCTTTATTTTATGTTTTGAAGGCACTTTTGGATAAAAAAGGCAAAAGGAGTAAATTGGAGATAATTGACAGATTTGATGTTCAGATGATTTTTTGTGCAAAGCGTGAGCTCTAGAGATCAAAATGAAGTGATTCCAATGACAATAAAAAGCTAACATCCATGCCTTTCTGGAAATGTACTGCAAGAAAAATAAAAAGAGAAAGATCATGGAAATCACATCCTTCAAAGTCAAATCTCGTATTTTGCCACTATTGACCTTTGTCTATTCAAAATTCAATATCTGGAGATGTAGAAGTCAAATTTATACAAACTCAATTTTGTTGGATTCCTACCTCAAAGGTCTATAAACACTCCAAAGTTCAGCTAAAAATGATGTCATATGAGGGAGATATAATTTTTCAAAGATGACAACTGAATTCTGCCAACAATTAGGTTTTGTGAAGAAATGAGTCCAAATTACGTTTTGAAGCTTTTAAACCATCATCCAAGTTTTTATATTAGCAATTTAGCTCCTTTAAATCAGATCTTGGAGATTTCATGCAAGGCTATTTCCTTTTTTTAGGGAAAATAGGTATTGAAGTACTTAAATGTCAATTGTCAACTTAAGGGAGGACTACTTTGTAAATTAGAAACTAGGGTTTCGTAGCATATAAAAAGAAAGAGAGAGAGGGGAGAAAAGGGGGGCAGCCACTAGAAGTTAAGAAACATAAATTTTCTCCTCGACAAGCCCAAAAAACATGCTCTCTTCATTCTTTAAGAGTAGTTGTTCAATAGTTATGCAAGGCTAAGCTATTTTCTTGGTTGCAAGGACATAACAAACCTTCGGATTTTAAGAACCATGAGATTTATTCTTCCTTTTATTTCCAGTTTATATTATTAATGAGTATGATTGTTTTCCTATGCATATTTCTATGATTGTTGTTGACAATTGCTAAAACGAAACTCTAAGTTATTATTATGAACAATTCATTGCTAAGTTTGATATCAAAACCGGAGTTGTGATGTATGAACTTGTGAAGCAACTAAGATTGATAATTATGGTGAAACTATATTATTAAACCTAGAGAGAACACTCAAATATCTAGTTCTTAGGGCTGCCATTGAACTAAATCATTAATGCGGACATTGTGATTGTTTGTTGCTTAGGGTTAGTTATACGGCAGATCCATTAATTAACCAATATTAAGAAAAGATAAAAATTCATAATATAAATTGTATTTTTGTAAGAAGCCGGTTGGGGGGTGTGAGTAGTACTTAAAAGTGCATTTTTATCAAGGTTTTATATTATCATTTTGCACTTAAAGTATCAATAACTCCTTAACTAAAGCATGTTTTATAATAATATATCTAATAATATAAGATACCTTTAATTTATGGTAAATATTCATTTTAAATATAGGTTTATCACATAAATGAAAGGATTGATTGATGAATTTAAGAACTAAAATTGAAAGGATAAGGAGATGGCCAAACTTAAAAAAGAAATGTTGATGCACTCCAAACCGGAACACTGTTCGGTAATTAGGTCATATCTAAAGCTATAGATCTCAAATTTAGGTCTACTTTATATGGATGGAAAGGTAAGACATAGGCCTACAACTTTCATATGAAGCCTAAGATCTAAAAAGCTCATTTTCAAATTCAAATTGTTGCAACAATAGAGAAGCCCGAATTTGTCCTCCAGCCCAAGCACTGTTCAGTATTTTGGCCATATCTAGAGTTCTAGAAGTCAAAATAGGCTGAATGTTTTACATAAGAAAAGTGAACAATTTCCTATAATTTTCATGTTTCAAGAGAAGATAAGGATTGTCACCAAGTCAAGGGTTGGTCATCTACTCATCAATTAGTCATCAAATTAAAAGTTCCCAATTTTGGCCTATAAAATGAGGCATTTGCCATGCATTTAGGCATCTTGGTGTCCACATCAAGATCGTGCTCTTACTTTCTCTCTTTGTACTTTTTGTAATATTTATGTTTTGTTTTTATTAATATCAAGTTTAGGCCTTTCATTTCCTTTCCTTTACTTAGTTAACTTTTATCTTATTTATGTTCTTATTTTGTTTATCTATTTTTCTTATATCGAGCTAAGTTTATTATGTCAAGGCGAAAAGGTTACAGTAATGGTGTAAGAATAAGTATAGTATAAACTTAATATTGACTTTAATGTTTGATACTAACATGTTTTGTATTTGTTGTCTTGTTTACTCTTTAATACTTTGCTTGTTAAATTACTAATCTTGATTTATGTTGTATAATACTTGGTACAACAAATGTTTGGCACTTTCATAGCCCATATTGTATGGTATAACAGACACCTGAGCTATGAAAGAAACTTGATTTGTTATTAACATAAGTTATAATCATGAATGCTTGATGAAATTTACAAGTATTAGCATTAATTGAATAAGATGATTAATCTAATCATGTTAACAATCTATAATCTGATTGGAACTTCCTTTGTGTGTGGTTTCCAATTAAATAACAAGAGTTTATATTATACTTGTTTGACATACCATTAGTGAAACCTCTAACCTTGACATTTGTTATTATCATTGTTTAATTCTTACATTAATATTCTATCTCCAAGTTCTCATCATCTTCTTCTTCTTCTTTTTCTTTACTACTACTACTACTACTATTATTATAGTTGTTATTGTTATTGTTATTGCTATTATTGTTGTTTATAATTATTGTTTATAATTTTGTACAATTAACCTCCCTATGGTTCGACCTTGGTCTTGTCGAGTTATTTATTATTTTGACACTCCTGCACTTTGGAGAAGACATCAATCTTTTAGTCGTGTCAAACAACAAATCAAGTTCTTTTCATAGCTCAAGTGTTGGTTATATACCATACAGTATGGGCTATGAAAGTGCCAAGCATTTGTTGTGCCAAGCATTTGTTGTACAACATAAATCAAGATTAGTCATTTAACAAGCAAAGTATTGTAGATGAGAAATATTTCATATTAACTAGATCCACCAAAAACACAAATATTTTGTATTTGATGACTTGAGGAACTTGTCATTTCTACACACTTCTGTATTTGTTGAATGTATGGGTTGAGTAGAAATGAAAGGAAGGAAAAGTGGATTTTATAGATGAGAAATTTGAAAGGCAATCATACCACCTATATATAGGCCAGCTAGAGTCTCACACACTCTCTCTGTCTCTCTTTATTTATTTATTTATTTACTTTTGAAAAAGCATGTGTATGTAGAGGTAGTTGTGATTGTGGCTCACATCTTCCCTTGGTTTTTCGTCCAAGAATGGCTTAAACGCCCTCTATGCGTCGGGGATAGGCTTCCCATCCAGTTTTCTTAAAAACTGGCAAACAAGGTCTTTTTTAGTCAGATTTCCAAGACTAAGTCGATCATGTTCTTTATAAAATTGTGGCCATAAATCATGAATTGCACGATGCACATCTCCATTAGGATGCGTCTCAAAATGTGTTTGATCTCCCTATTAGCAAGCTCTACTTGTCCACTTGTTTGAAGGTGATAAGGGGTGGCAACTTTGTGTGTGATTCCTTATTTCTTCATTAAAGACTCAAATGGCTTGTTGCAGAAATGTGTTCCACCATCACTTATTATGGCTCGAGGGACTCCAAATCGACTCAAAATATTTTCTTTCAAAAACTTTATCACTGTTTTGTGATCATTGTTTCGACTTGGAATTGCCTCTATCCATTTTGAAACATAATCTACTATGACTAATATGTATAAGAAATCAAAAGATGGAGGGAATGGACCCATGAAATCTATACTCCAGCAGTCAAAGATCTTATTGACAATAATAGGATTTAAAGGCATCATGTGATATTTTGAAATAGATCCCAACTTTTGACAATTTTCACAAGACTTGCAGAATGCATGTGAGTCTTTGAACATGGTGGGCCAATAAAATCCACATTGTAAGATTTTTACAGTTATCTTTCTTGACGAGAAATGGCCCCCACATGCCTCAGAATGACAAAATTTAATGACACTACTTACCTCATTTTCAAGAATGCATCTTCAAAATATTTGATCAGGACAATATTTGAATAAATAAGGGTCATCCCAATAAAAGTTCTTCACTTCGTTCAAGAACTTTCTTTTATCTTGGGTACTTAATGAGTTGGCAATTGTCCTAAAACAAGAAAATTGACAATATTAGCAAACCAAAGCATTGTAGAGACAAAAGGTAAAGATTCATCGGGAAAGTAGTCATCGATTGGTGTGATGTCAGTTTTCAAATCTGTTGTAAATCTTGACAAGTGATCTGCGACAATATTTTCGCTGTCTTTCTTATCTGTGATTGTGATATCAAATTCTTGAAGTAACAAAATCCACCGCACCAATCTAGCCTTAAAATCTTTCTTAGAAAGAAGATATTTCAATGTTGCATAATCATTAAAAACAACAACAGGTGAGCTAACAAGATAAGACCTGAATTTTTCACATGTAAATACTACTACAAGTAATTCTTTTTCAGTGGTGGTATAATTCATTTGAGCACTATTTAAAATTTTACTTGCATAGTAAATTACATAAAGTTTTTTATCTTTTCTTTGTCCCAAAAACAGCACTACGGCATAATCACTAGCATCACACATTATTTCAAAAGGTAATGACTAATCGGGAGGTTGAATGATAGGAGCACAAGTAAGCAAGTTTTTAATTTTAACAAAGGCTTCTTCACAATGTTCAGTCCATTCAAAAATAGTATCCTTTGTTAGAAGGTTACTTAAAGGCTTAGATATTACACTAAAATCTTTGATGAACCTTCTATAAAAACCAGCATGTCCTAGGAATGATCTAACATCTTTAATAGATTTTGGTGTTGACAAGTTTGCAATTAACTCGATTTTAGATTTGTCAACCTCAATTTTTTTTGATGAAACAATGTGACCAAGTACAATGTTGTTTGTTACGATAAAGTGATATTTTTCTCAATTCACCACAAGATTCTTCTCTTCACACCTGGTCAAAACCTTTTCTAAGTTAGTCAAACAATCATCAAATGAATCGCTAAAAACAAAAAAATCATATATGAAAATCTTAAGAAAATGTTCAACCATATCACTAAATATATTAAGCATGCATCTTTGAAATGTGGTTGGCGCATTACATAATTCAAAAGGCATCCTTCGATATGCAAAAGTACCAAATGGACATGTGAATGTAGTCTTCTCTTGATCTTCCAATGCAATTTCAATTTGGTTGTAACTCGAATACCATTTAGGAAACAATAAAATTCATGACCTCTAACTCTTTCTAGAATTTGATCCATGAAAGGTAAAGTAAAATGATCTTTTCTAGTCATTGAATTAAGTTTCCTATAGTCAATGCACATGTGCCAACCAGTAACAGTTCTAGTGGGAATTAACTCATTGCTTTCATTTGTCATCATAGTAACTCTAGACTTCTTGGGTACAACTTGGGTAGGACTTACCCATTTGCTGTCAGAAATAGGATAAATGATTTCATTATCTAGAAGCTTAATGACTTCATTTTTCACTACTTTTTTCATATTAGGATTTAGCCTTCGTTGCATTTCTCTAAAGGGTTTAGCATTTTCCTCCAAATAAATTCTATGTATACAAATCAAAGGACTAATTCCTTTTATATTACCTATGGTCCATCCTAATGCATTTTTATGCATTATCAAAGTTTGTAATAACTTACCTTCTTGATATGCATTAAAATTGGAAGAGATTATTTAAGTTTTGGTGGTTGAAAACTTGAAGGTATGGACTTAATTGATCGTGGTGGCAAGTCCTCAATTTGTGGCCTTCAATTACTTGTCTTTGATTATTTTTGAAAATAAATCATTTGCAAATCATTAGATTCACCAATCTCAATTTCACTGGAAGTGGTTGGAAATTGATCATGAATTAATTTTTCAATAAAGTCCACTTCCTGTAAATCATTATCATCTCGAGGTTGCTTGCAAATGTTGAAAATATTTATCTCTGATGTCATGTTTCCAAATAATAGCTTCATCAGTCCATTCTTATAATTAATCAATGCATTAGAAGTTGTAAAAAATAAATGTCCTAAAATAATAGGAAATGAATTACATTCTTCAACAGGTTGAGTGTCCAAGACAATAAAATGCATAGGATAAATGAATTTATCGACTTGTACTAACATATCTTTAATTATTTCTCTAGACACTTTTACAGATATATCGCCAAGTAAAAAAGTCACAGAAGTTGGTTTTAACTCATCTAGATTGAGACTCTGAAAAACTAAATATGGAGGTAAATTCACACTAGCACCGAGATCAAGTAAGACTCTTTCAATTTTATGCTCTATAATAAAGCAAGAAATTGCAGGACAACTAGGGTCTTTATATTTCAGAGCATTATTGTTTTGAAGAATAGCACTTACTTGTTCGGCTAGAAAGGCTTTCTTTTTCACATTTAGTTTCCTCTTCACAGTGCATAGATCTTTCAAAATTTTAGCATAGGAAGGAACCTGTTTAATAGCATCCAACAAAGGTATATTCATTCTTACCTGTTTGAAAGTTTTAAAAATTTCAGAGTTATGATTGACTTTTTTTTGTTTGGTCATGGCTTGAGGAAATGAAAGTGCTAGCGGAGAATCAGTCTTTTCTTTGCAATTTTTATATTCAACCTCTTTCTTACCCTTAGAGATTGACTCATCATCTTTCTCATAAGGTTCAAGAGAGGGTTTTTCAATAACCATACCACTGTGAAGAGTAGTGACTGATTTGACTTGATCCATGTGTTGGCTTCCGAAACTACTTGCATTTGCATTGTATTGCCCCTTGGGATTTTGTTGTGGTTGGGATGGAAACTTAACTTTCTCTTGGAAACTGAGAGTAGATGTTAATTTTGCAAGAGTATGTTGAAAATCTGTCATATTTTGAGCAAGTTGAGTATTAATTGTCACTTGCTTTTCAGTGAATGCATGCAATATTTCCTCAAGATTTCTTTTAGGAGGTGGAGCATAAGAAGGTGAATATCCATGAGAATTTTGGAAATTATGGTGTGCTTGAAATGGTGGTTGTGAAGTTTGTGCATTGTTGTTCTCACTCTTCTAACTAAAATTTAGGTGATTTCTCGAACCAGGGTTATATGTTTGTGAGTGTGGGTTGTGGTTGACCCATTAAAAACTGTTTAAAGCATGGGTTTGTTCACAGAGACATTCCTTAAAAGAAGGCAAGGTTGGACAATCATTGGTTGAGTGTTCATTTGTTTCACAAATTTGACACACAATATTTTTAACAGATTTTAATTGACCACTCTTTTTCAATTCTAGTGCCTCGACTTTTCTAGCTAAAGATGCAAACTTGGCTTGAAGGTCATGATCTTCCCTAAGGTCCTACATACCTCTACTAGATGTCTGAGGTTGAGTTTGAGTAGGTGCCTCATAAGTACCCGCGGTGTCCTAATTTTGAGCATTTTCAGCTAACAAGTTTAAGTACTCCATTGCTTCATCAAGATCTTTATCTTCAAAATTTCCATTGCACATCAATTCAATTATTTGCCTATCTCTAGGTGTTAACCCTTCATAGAAATGTGAAACCAATCTCCATGTTTCAAAACCATGATGAGGGCAAGTACTAAGCAAGTTTTGATACCTATCCCAACATTGGTAAAATGTTTCTCTGGTTTTTGAGGGAAAGTGGTGACTTATCTTTTGAAAGAGTTTGTTCTATGAGATGGGAAAAACTTCTATAAAAGCTGTTGTTGCATTTCATCCCAAGCACAAATGAATCCTAATCTCAAATTTTATAGCCATGTTTTAGCTTTATCTTTTATGAAAAAGAAAAAATCTTTAATCTGATGGTGTTCATGCTATAATTTAAATTATTATATGTGTTGCAGACCTCCTCAAATTCCCTTATATGCAAGTATGGATTTTCCAATTCTAAGCCATGAAAAGAAAGTAAAAGTTGAATAATACCCGATTTAAAATTAAAATAAGATGCATCGGGAGGAAAAACTATGCATGATGGTGCACTTGTTCTTGTGGGATTCATGTGGTCTCTAAGTGTTCTAGCACAGTTATTCTCATTATTCTCATTATGAAGTGATTGATTATCTTCTTCGGCCATATTTTCTAAAAATGATGAGGATACCCTACAAAGTCTACCACTTGCTGTACGTGACCACACTCTCATGCACGTATAGGAATAAAATAAAAGGAAAAAGAAAACAAAAGAAGAAACAAGAGAAAAGAAACAAACTTATATACAGGAAAAGTAAAAAGACAATAAAATAAATATTATAATTTATACAAAACATACCTCCCAGGCAACGGCGTTAAAACTTGACATGACTAAAAAATTGATGTCTTCTTCCAAGTGCAGGAGTGTTGAAGTAATAAATAACCCGACAAGACCGGGGTCGAACCACAGGGAGGTTAATTGTACAAATTATAAACAACAATTATAAACAATAACTATAGTAACAATAACAACAACAATAATAATAGTATTAATAATAATACTAGTAGTAGTAGTAGTAGTAGTAAAGAAAAAGAAGAAAAAGAAAAAGAAGAAAAGTTGATGAGAACTTTGAGATGGAAAATTAACATAAGGAGTAAACAATGCTAACAAACAATGTCAAGCTTAGAGGATCCATTAATGGTATGTCAAACAAGTATAGTACAAACTCTTATTGTTCAATTGAAAACCACACATAAAGAAGGTTCCAATCAGATTATAGATTGTTAACATGATTACATTAGTCATCTTATTCAATTAATGCTAATACTTGTAAATTTCATCAAGCATTCATGATTATAACTTATGTTAACAACAAATCAAGTTCCTTTCATAGCTCAGCTGTCGATTATACCATACAGTATGGGCTATGAAAGTGCCAAGCATTTGTTGTACCAATTATTATACAACATAAATCAAGATTAGTCATTTAACGAGCAAAGTATTAAAGAGTGAACAAGATAACAAATATAAAACATGTTAGTATTAAACATTAAAGTTCATATTAAGTTTATACCATACTTATTCTTACACCATTAGTGTAACCTTTTCACCTTAACGTAATTAACTTAGCTAGACATAATGAAAGAAAGAAAAATAGATAAACAAAATAAAAATATAGGTAAGATAAAAGTTAACTACGGAAAAGAAATGAAAGGCATAAATTTGATATTAATGAAAGCAAAGCATAAGTAATACAAAAAAAATACAAAAGAGAAAGTAAGAGAATGATCTTGATCTGGGTACCAAGATGCCTAAATGCATGGCAAATGCCTCCTTTTATAAGCCAAAATTGGGAACTATTAATTTGATGACTAATTAATGAGTGGGTGACCAACTCTTGACTTGGTGACAATCCTTATCTTCTCTTGTCTACCCAAAACATCATTGATAATGTCTAAATTGGAGTTACTTGAAAAGATGAAAGTTGTAGTAAATTGTCTCAGCTTTTTTGTGTAAAAATGTCAGCTCATTTCAACTTCTAAAACTCCAGATATGGCCAAAATACTGAACAGTGCTCGGGCTGGAGGACAGATTCGGGCTTCTTTGTTGTTGCTATAATTTGGACTTGAAAATGGTCTTTTTAGATCTTGGGTTCCTATGAAAATTGTAGGCCTATGTCTTACCTTTCCATCCATATAAAGTAAACCTAAATCTGATATCTATAGTTGCAAATATAACCCAATTACTGAACAGTATTCCGGTTTGGATTGTACCAACATCTCTTTTCTAGGTTTGGCCATCTCTTTATGCTTTCAAGTTCAGTTCTTAAATTCATCAATCAATCATTTCATTTATATGATAGGACTGCATTTAAAATAAACATTTACTATAAATTAAAGGTATCTTATATTATTAGATATATTATTATAAAACATGTTTTAGTTAAGGAGTTATTGAAACTTTATGTGCAAAATGATGATATAAAACCTTGATAAAAATACACTTTTAAGTATTAATCAATTATCTCTTAAATCATAAGTTATAAATTTAGTCTAAATCAAACACAGTTTTCAAAAGATTTGCAGTGGTTCTCTATGACATTATATAAACATATATAAATATATGATCCATATTGGCTAATGGTTGTTTCTTTTAGATTTTTGAGCCTAAGTCCATTCATCAAAGCAAACCTATTTTATAAAAACTTATTAGAGAACACCAACATTATAGCAATCATAAGACAAACCAAACACTAAGTAGGTTATCTTAGGTATTAGGGGTGCTAAAACCTTTTTTTTACGCAACCAATCCCTTGCCTTAGAATCTCTGAAAGACCGGTTAGGTTTTCTAGTGGCCACTCCCTTTTCTCACAAAATAAAGACGTTAAAAACAAATCTCGGCTCCTAGGGAGGATCGCTGCAACATCGCACTCCACATAAGGGTGTGATAATTATCATTCTATATGGAAGCAAGTTAACAATCCATGTTAAATGATGATGTAACATTTATAATAAAGGTTGGAAGGAATACAGAAGTGAATTAATGTGTAAAAGTATTCTCATAACAAAAATTGATTTAGAACATTGATATTTGAAAGGTTGTTGTTATGTATGAATAAGAACATGTTGTAGTATTAGTTAAAACTATATTTGAGATAGATGAATAAACATGGGAAATACAATTGTAAACATGAATGGGTTATGTTTGGGATTGGGATTGGAATTGTGAAAGTATCATGATTTAAAGGTTATGGATTGTATTGAATATGGAACTAGGATGTAGGTCCTAAATCAAATAAATAAGTTGATATTAAGTTGAAATCTTGTTGTTATAGGGGGTTTTAAGAGCAAGATCATTGTCTATAGGAGTGGAAACCAAAAAAATATTAAATAGGTATTTTGCACCTTATTCTACCTATTGATTTTTTTAGGCTTGCAAAATTGCAAATTCTTTAAATGTGCGTGCATATGTGTGGTGTTGATAAGGAATGAGAAGTTTAACTAGCTACTTTTAGAGGAGCTAGTGTCATCAATACGACTAACATGCCAAGTTATTATTGAACTATTTAAGAAAGAACTTAATAGTTATGTATAGGAATAAGATTATATGGTAGTGAATAAAATGTTGGTTTTGGTTAATAAAGTGAGTGTTAAATATAATCGAGATGTTTTCATTGAATTATATGTATGAATAAAAGACTAATTTGATTAGCTAACCTGTTTAGGGATAATGGCATTAACAAGGTTGATGATTGATTAATACTTAAAAGTATATTTTATCAAGATTTTATATCATCATTATGCACTTAAAATATCAATAAGTCCTTAACTAAAACATGTTTTATAATAACATGTCTAATAATATAAAATACTTTTAATTTATGATAAATGTTCATCTTAAATATAGGCCTATCACATAAATCAAAGGATTGATTGATAAGTTCAACTACTAAAATTGAGAAGACAAAGAAAGGGTGAAGTTTAGGAAAAACAATATTTGTTCAATCCAAACTAGAACACTATGTAGTCATTGGGTTATATCTAGAGTTGTAGATCTTGGATTTTATTTTGTTTTATATGGCTAAAAAGCTAAGACATAGGCCTAAAACATTCATGGGAATACAAGATTCAATTCTATTGTTTAGAAGTTCAAATCTTAGCAATAACAAAGAAGTCAGAATATATCCTATAGCCTAAATACTATTTAGTGTTTAGCTTATATCTCGAGTTAGAAGTCCAAATGCATTGAATTTTTTTTATTGGAAAACTGAGACAATTTCCTAAAACTTTCATTGGAAATTCTGTTCAAATTCTGATGTTAGCAATGATGTTTTGTTCAAACAAGAAGATAAGAATTGTTAACAAATTTTGGCCTATAAAAAAAGGTATCTGTCATGTATTTAGGCATCTTAGTTTTTAGATCAAGATCATGTTCTTGCTCTTTTTCTTTATATTTTTTTAATGCTTAAGTTTTGCTTTCATTAATCTTTTGTTTATGCTTTTCATTTCCTTGCCTTTACTTAGTTAACTTATATCTTATTTATGTTTTTTTATTGTTTCTCTCTTTCATTATGTTTGTTAGGTTTATTATGTTAAGGTGAAAAGGTTACCCTAATGGTATAAGAATAAGTATAGTGTAAACTCAACATGGACCTTAATGTTTGATACTAACATGTTTTGTATTTATTATATTGTTCACTTTTAATACTTTGCTTGTTAAATAGTTAATCTAGATTTATGTTGTATAACACTTGATACAACAAATGCTAATTGAGAGAAAGATTCATTTAGTGTATGGGGGAGATAGTCTTGAGTTAATAAGAGGTGTGTCAATAGTTATATTTTTAGGAGATAGTCAAGTTTTAGGGGTTATCCTCAAAGCTTTAGTACAAGGGGACATCATTGAAAAAATAATTGGAAAGGAACTACGGGTCTCCATAATGTCTGCTCGAATGAATGCATAAGAAATGTTTGTGTTTTTGGTGGATCTAGTCCTAACAATGTCCCATTTTGGTTAGGAGAAGAAGGTAGTAGTTGATAAAAAAAAATTTAACTAACTGTATTTTCTATTTCATAAAGCAGGTGCAAAATTATTGTTTCTGGGATGGCAGAGTAAAGGAGTCCTTTTGTTAAAGTGACTTTTGAGACACATCTTAGTTACCATTCTTAACAAAGTCTATCATAATATTTCTTGAAATATTTAGATTTACAAACTCTCATATTAGTATTATTTAATTATGCTCATATACTAATTTAACATGCATTCTTAAATATTAATTTTCACACATACACTTTAATATATGATTGCGAGTTGCACATTAAATTATTACATTATATATGTTTTTTCATTAAAGGTAACAACTAAGAGAAAAGAATAGTATATAATTTAAAAAAACAAAAAAAAGCAGAAAAAAAAAAGATGATAACAAAAATGTCAATAAGTTTGGTTTCGTAGCCTCCATAACTTAAGCAATTAAGTCTGAATGGATGTTTTAACACCTAATACTATAAAGGCAACTGAGTTGGGAGCTATTAGCCTAACCTTTGTTACATGGGTTGAAGAGAAAAGTTTAAGAGAATCAAACATTGCACTATCTAAATATTAGTATCTACAACCCGAGTTATTAAGCTTGTAAGAGTGTCTTAACACCTAATGCCCTAAGACAGATGGTCTGGGAGTCACTAGCTAAAAGCTCATTACATAAGTTAATGATGCATTGTGTTTTAAGTTACATGTGTATATATATTTTTTAAAAAAAAAAGAAAAAAAATCTCAACCCAAAAAAGTTAACCTTAAATATTACAACAACAATTTTGTTTTCTTTCAAGTTAAGCCCCATAACTATGTGTTAATATATTAAGTACAAATTTTTTTTTATTAATATCTTAAAATTTATTAATATCTTGTTTAAAAGGTATTGAGATGATATACAAATATAATGAGAGTTTGTTTATCTAGATAGATTAATGGAAGTTAAATGATAAATACCTTGCTTTGTAGAATTTACAAACTGTTTTTCTATATTAAGACTTTGATTACTAAGGACTAGTAATAAACTAGTTAGAGGGTGTGATTAGAACTTAAAAGTGCATTTTTATCAAGGTTTTTATCATCATTTTGTACTTAAAGTATCAATAACTCCTAAACTAAAGCATGTTTTAAAATAACATATCTAATAATATAAGATACCATTAATTTGTGATAAATATTTATTTTAAATACAGTTCTATCACATAAATGAAAGGGTTGATTGATGAATTGAAGAATTGAAATTGAAAGGTCAAAGAGATTGTCAAACTTAGAAAAGAGATACTAGTGCAGTCGAAACCAAAATATTATTCAATAATTGGGTCATTCTGGAGTTGTAGATCTCGAATTTAGGTTTAGATTTTGTGAATGGAAAGGTAAGACATAGGCCTACAACTTTCATATGGAACCCAAGTATTAAAAAGGTCATTTTCAAGTTCAAATTATAGCAACAACAAAGAAGTGTAAGTTTGTCCTATAGCCCGCACACTATTCAGTGTTTGACCCATATTTAGAGTTCCAAAAGTCTAAATGACCTCCAATTTTTTCTTTTTAGAAAGCTGAGATAATTTTCTATAACTTTCATGTTTTGAAGTAGTTCTAATTCTGACGTTATCAATGATGTTTTGGGTGGACAAAAGAAGATAAGGATTGTCACCAAGTCAATAGTTGGTCACCCACCCATCAATTAGTCATTAAATTAATAGTTTCTAATTTTGGCCTATAAAAGGAGGTATTTGCCATGCATTTAGACATGTTGGTTTCTAGATCGAGATCATGCTCTTGTTTTCTCTCTTTGTATTTTTGTAATGCTTAAGTTTTGCTTTCATTAATATCAAGTTTATGCCTTTCAATTCCTTTCTTTTACTTAGTTAACTTTTATCTTATTTATCTTTTTATTTTGTTTATTTATTTTTCTTTCTTTTATTATGTTTAGCTAAGTTTATTATGTTAAGGTGAAAAGCTTACACTAATATTATAAGAATAAGTATAATGTAAACTTAATATGGACTTTAATGTTTGATACTAACATGTTTTATATTTGTTATCTTGTTCACTCTTTAATACTTTACTTGTTAAATGACTAATGTAGATTTATGTTGTATAACACTTGATACAACAAATGCTTGGCACTTTCATAGCCCATACTATATGGTATAACTAACACCTACGCTATGAAAGGAACTTGATTTGTTGTTAACATAACTTATAATCATGAATGGCTGACGAGATTTACAAGTGTTAGCATTAATCAAATAAGATAACTAATGTAATCATGTTAACAATTTATAATCTGATTGTAACTTTCTTTGTGTGTGGTTTTCAATTGAAGAATAAAAGTTTATACTATACTTGTTTGACATACCATTAGTGGATCTTATAACCTTGATATTTACTGTTATCATTGTTTAATCCTAACATTAATCTTCCATCTCAAAGTTCTCATTAATTTCTTCCTCTTTATTGTTGTTGTTGTTGTTGTTGTATTATTGTTATTTATAATTTATACAATTAACTTCCCTATAGTTCAACCCTAGTCTTCCCGGATTATTTATTAATTCGATACTCTATACTCAGGAGAAGACATCAATCTTTTGATTATATTAGTTAATGTTATTTTTGAATTGTGAAATGCATGTGTTGATTTTTTATTTTTTTTGAATTTTTAAATTATGTGTGAGCATTTGATTTTTTTTGTGTTTAATTTTCTAGCATAATGTGTTTTTTGTGTAAATATACATTTTGAATGTTTTCAATGCATTTTCAAAAAACTATTATATGAGTGTTTTTAAATAAAACAAAAGGAAAACATATATAATGTGTGCTATTTTGATTAATAGCAGTTTTATTCTCAAAAGAAATTATTTTGTTAAACCTAAACATGAATTGATAGGTTGTAAGATGTTTTAGTCAATACCTTTTTGATATTTTTTTTCATAATAAAATAAACAAATATTCTATCAACAGAGTCACTCTTAAAATGATAATATATATATATATATATAAACATGGAATGTTACATTTTCATGTTTATTTGTAAATATGTTTTGATAATTTTTATGTTTGACAGCGTCCCTATTGTAACAAGTAGACATAAGTTGGGTCAAAGCAACCCACAATAGTCTAGTGAGTTTAAGTTAAATTGTTTGGGCTCATTTTGGATATGTTTAAAAGAGTCAAGCCTAAGCCGTTTTCATACCATCTGTATGAATCCAATATTTGTTTCACAAATAATCAAATTAGCAAGTCTTTTAGTTTTAGACATGAACATTAAATTTTTCATGAATGGCCTAATCAATAAGTCTTTATTTTTTAGGGACCAATGTTGAGTTTTTATCAAATAATTAGAAATATATCACAAATAAGCTTAAAAAATAATTAGACAATTAATGACATGTGTTGAATAGATTTACAAGATAACACATAGCAATGTAATATTTCATTTGAAAAATATGGTAAGAGTGGTGTGATTCTTCCCTTAGATACTAACCCCTAACTTGAACCTCTGGATTTAGTACATGTTTTAAGATTATTAGTTTTTTTTTAATTATTGGATGATAACATAATTTTTCTAATTTTTTTTCTTTAATTTTAAAGGTTTCAATGTGTTGTGTTGGTGTGGCATTCTTAACCTTAATTTTATTATGATTAGGAACATATAAACAATACTAATTATATAAAAGATTCCTTATACAAATACTCGATGTTATTAGAAGACTTAGGAGTTGATTTAAGATAATGATTTTACCACCTTACATTATAAAGTATTCCTTCCAAAATAATTAGCTTCAGTGATTTGTACAATAAAAATATGAGAATGTAATCAGTCATTGTTCCTAAGGTGATGTATATGTGATATGAATTACACCTTGTGGCCTTAAGGTACATGTGGGGTTGGACCAAGTTAGAAGGATTATTGCAGTATTTGTTGGGTGATGTGTTTATTATTGACACGACTAAACGATTGATGTCTTCTTCCAAGTGCACAAGTGTCGAAGTAATAAATAACCCGACAAGACCGCGGTCGAACCACTGAGAGGTTAATTGTACAAATTATAAATAACAATAATAATAATAAAGAAAAAGAAGGAGAAGAAGAAGATGAGAACTTTGAGATGAAATATTAATGTAAGGATTAAATAGTGATAATAACAAATGTCAAGGTTAGAGGTTCCACTAATGGTATGTCAAACAAGTATAGTATAAACTCTTATTATTCAATTAGAAACCACACACAGAGGAGGTTTCGATCAGATTATAGATTATTAATATGATTACGTTAGTCATCTTATTCAATTAATGTTAATACTTGTAAATCTCGTCAAGCATTCATGATTATAACTTATGTTAACTACAAATCAAGTTCCTTTCATAGCTCAGGTGTCGGTTATACCATACAATATGGGCTATGAAAGTGCCAAGCATTTGTTTACACTATATTTATTCTTACACTATTAGTGTAACTTTTTCACCTTGACATAATAAATTTAACTAAACATAATGAAAGAAAGAAAAATAAATAAACAAAATAAAAATATAAATAAGATAAGAGTAAAATAAGTAAAGGAAAGGAAATGAAAGGCATAAGCTTGATATGAATGAGAGCAAAGCATAAACATTACAAAAAATACAAAGAGAGAAAGCAAAAGCATGATCTTGATATGGAAACCAAGATGCCTAAATGCATGACAAATGCTTCCTTTTATAGGCTAACATTGAAAACTATTGATTTGATGACTAAGCGATGAGTGGGTGACTAATTCTTGACTTGGTAACAATCCTTATCTTCTCTTGTCTACCCAAAGTGTCATTGGTAGCATCAAAATTAGAGCCACTTGAAAACATAAAAGTTGTAGAAAATTATCTCAGCTTTCTTTTTGTAAAAAATTTAGGTCATTTGGACTTTTAGAACCCTAGATATGGGTTAAACACTAAACAGTGCTCGGACTGAAAGACAGATTTAGACTTTTTTGTTATTGCTACAATTTGGACTTGAAAATGACCTTTTTAAGTCTTGGTCTCCATATAAAAGTTGTAAGCCTATGTCTTACCTTTCCATTCATATAAAGTAGAGTTAAATCTGAGATCTATAGCTTCAGATATGACTCAATTACCAAACAGTGTTCTGAGTTTAGCCATCTTTTTGTCTTTTCAATTTCAGTTCTTAAATTCATCAATCAATTTTTTTATTTATGTGATAGGTCTGCATTTAAAATTAACATTTACCATAAATTTGTATTATTAGATATATTATTATAAAACATGCTTTAGTTAAGAAGTTATTAACACTTTAAATGCAAAATAATAACATAAAATCTTAATAAAAAATATATTTTTAAGTATTAATTAATTGGCCTAAAATGGTCAAAATAAATAAAGGTTGCTAGTATGGTGCTCCGTATCTTCAGCGGCCACTGTTAGGATTTCCTGTTTTATTGCTATTTTCTTGCCTTGTCCGTTGTAGTGCTAGCTGACCTATTTAGGCAGCAAAGAAAGGGAAAAAAGTGACGGCCACTGTTAGGATTTCCTGTTTTATTACTATTTTCTTGCCTTGTCCGTTGTAGTGCTAGCTGACCTATTTAGGCAGCAAAGAAAGGGAAAAAAGTTATCGAATTAAGAAATCAAACACTCTCCAACCTCTGTTATTATTCTTCTTCTTTTCTACCCAAAATTAATTGTATCAACATTATCTTTTTCTTACAAACTTGTATAATATAATTACAAGACCTTTACACATCAAATAATATTATACACGGAGCCCTTCACAATGTAGGAACCTCACCTCAGATCAATTTTGTGATAGTAGAAGTAAAACCATAAAAACAATAGCAGGTTAAGTGTTTCCGTGTGCTGCGATATATTTTGTGATATGGTGGGTAGCACTTTATTCTCTCAGCCCAGCCACTTGGGTTTGCCTCTCTATATTCCACACATGAAAATGCATGATGCCTTCCTTTAAGTTTACTTGTAAAAGTAGGAAACTTCTCAACATAAGTTAATTAATATATTATTAAATATCATCATTCGTTTTACCTTGTATAAGTGGATGAATAAAGAATTCTTGTAAAATAAAATTAAAAAACTTCTTTTTAATATGTTATTAAATATCATTAATTTTTTTTAGGATAGCTAGAATTAATAAGAAATTCTTAAAAAAAATATTTTAAAATATTAATGTCTTTATCACACTTGAAAATTATGTTGTAGTACATTAAACATTCTTATAAAATTTAAAATTTTTTAAAATAAGTTATCACAACTTTATAGAAAAAAGAATTCTATAAAATATAAAGAACACAAGTAAAAATACATAAATAAATAAATTCATACAATTTATTTGAATATATATCACAAAACCTTCTTGAATTTCTATTAATCTAGAATTTTATCTTAATATAGGATAATGTATAAAAAACTTAAATAATAAAAGTTTCAGCTTAATCCGACGATTAAGTTAATAGTTATATTTAATATTATAAAATTAAATAATAAAAAAATTTATGTTAAAATTTAAATTTAATTTTGCATGAGGTGAGTGATAGACTATTTAATTATAATTTATATTATTAGATTTAATTTATATAATGATTAAATTATAATTAACTGTTTTTAATAAAATCTTACAGAAAGAGGATCTGATGTCAGAGGTACCTTTAGAATTATCAACCCTTTTAAGTGTTGTGGATATAGGTCACAGAGGGATACACCACACATAAGTCCAGACCATCAGCCCCATTGGACCGTCTGATAGATAATAGCATTTATCACATCAACACCCTTTATATCTTAGAAATGGTTGAAAATTTTAGCTTAGAAACCGCAAGGATCCTAATGAGAGAACGACCGAGTTGGTCTCCGTATTAGAGACGGGCATTTAGAAACTGCTGCTAGGCGACAGTTGGATGAGATTTGTGAAGCCTTTTTAAACCGATCAGAATTACCCCCAGTAAAGAGGGTAATCGGAAGCTTAATATCATCATTTCTTCACAATAAAGAAGCACGTTGACGTGCCTAGTATTGATCAGAAGAGAGATTACCACCTGCAATCAACACATGCCAATATAAAGAATGGTTCACTTTCTTACGTCCATAGTACATTGCAGTTGGTCTTTCTATTTATGGATTTTATTACACAAGCAATTTAGTGATACATTACAATTATAGATACATAGAGATACATTACTATCATGGAACTGCTAGATAATTCCCAAGTATCATAAACCGATCCAACATTTTCACTTCATCAGACTGAAAATGGATTTACATTTCCATACCCCCACGTCTTGGTGTGTACAAAACAGCGCAACAAGGAGTTGATTTGATTCTTTTATTCGTTGAGGTAGCGAAGCATCCAAGCAGGCAACAGTGCGTTGGCTCGATTTTGGATTGGAGTGGGTTCTTCCTCAATTCCCGTCGCCAGGTGGCTGCTACTGCATTGTATGATACGACATACACTACTTTAGTTTCTTACCACGCACGGAGATGAGGCAGAAACGTAGCATGCTTCAAGGTATTGTAGAACAATTATACATGCATCTCATATTACATTTTACTGTATATTTTCTATGAAACACAGTAGTTCAAGTGTGTTATGTACAAGTACATGCACTTGAGAGAAAGAGAATAACCTTATGTTTAAAGGCTGCATTGGTTGTGGCCGAAGAATTGTAGGCGAATCCAGGTCAGGAGTTTGCTGCTCCCATGGTGCTTGTTGAGCTATTATTGCCTTCTCCTTTTCCTTGACCTAATTTCGATTCCAAAAAAGAGATGCGCCAAAGCGACCTAAATGAAGTGGTAGGAGCAAATTGCTTTTTGGAAAAGGAAGGGATTATCTTTTCTGAACACGCTATTGAAAAAATGATAACATTCCATGCCAATAAATTCCACGGAAACTTTTTATTTTAAAACTTTAATGGTGATTGATAGTCAATCAATAACTGAATGATTGTGCTAAATAAATAAGGTAGAAAGAAACCTTTTATAAGACCATGTATGGCACTAATATAATTTTATTTTTAGCATAGTTAAAGAAAAACAAGATAAAGTATCACAATAAAAAAAATATTTAAAAATATAATATATTTTAATAAGTCATAAATGACAAGTGTGTCTCACTATCACAAATGATATTTAGAACTGTCGTGTTACAATTAAGATTTAAGAGTCTAAGCTTTAATTTTGCATGAAACTATAAATGATATCTATAAATTTTATGTCAGAATTGACATGTACAACTTATAATTCGTAAGACACCATATAAAGTTAAAGCTTATAGCCTTTTTCTTCCTCTCTTTCCCAACTCCTCACCCCTACCCTTAAATTGTTGCCCCTTCTCCTTCCCTTTCTCAACCATAAACAAGCTTTCTCACTTTTTTTTTTCTTATCATGAAACACATTTAAAACACGATGAGATCACCACTCCACTCTCTCCACCATAGATCAAGCTATTTTCAACCAAAACTACCACCATCAATTACCACCACCACTCACATTCTAGACTTAAAGGTATATTCAACAATTATCCTTTGTCAATTTGATATAATTTATGTTAATATATTTTAATCTTGATTTGAAAAATGTTAGGGTTTAAAATTAAAGACTTTAAGATAATTAGTTATGAAATGCAAGAGTTGGGTTAATAATTTTGTTATGATAGTGAAATTGAATTAATTTAGGTTTTCGCAAACTAATTTGTTAATTATGTTACCATTATGATTTTATTGATAAATTCATGGACCTTGATTAACCTCACGATATTAATAAATTAGGTTTTGCTATGTTGTTTGATAAAATTTCTAGTAATTTTAGAATACCATGCTTCCATGATGGTACTATTATCAATACCGATAATGGTATCACATATTATGGAGGAAGTCAGGAGTTCTTAGTTGTTACATTAGATGTCTCAATTTAGAATATTATGTGATCTACTTGGCTATAACATGCTTGAAATAAAAGTTGAAATTTCTTGGAAGATGTTGCAAACTAGGGTTAGTCAAACTTATTATATCGATGTATCGATTTGTAGTGATGGAAGTGTGAATTCAATGTCTGGGTTTTGAGCATTAGTAGGATTAATATGCTAGAGCTCTACTTGAACACTCGAACTAAACGAGGAAGCTCTTATAGTATGGAGTTGACCTAGGTTTCAAGTAGCTTTTAAAGGATCACATAGGCATCGTGAGTAGCTAGTCCATCTAGATTAGGTGATAATGCAAAAAAAAATATTGCTCTAAGAAATTAATATAGAACCTCAGTTGAGTATGATATCTGCTGTATATTACTATAGAGAATCTGAACCATGTGACAATAAAAATGATTATCACATTGATAGAGTTGAGGTTTGGGAAAAATATAGGGAATATAGGGATGCTGAGTTAGTTGAGCCTATAAATCAATATATAGAACCTCATTCTCAACAGTCATAAGCATTCAGGCTTATCAGTTGATGAATTGGAGGTTGGACAAAAATTCATAAACAAATCTAAATGTGTTATTATAGTTAAGCAGTGACATATCAAGATTTCATTGCAATTCAAGGTTTATTGTTCAACTAAAACTTATGATCAGTTGTAATGCATTTAGGAACCAAGATGTAGATGGTATTTGAGTAGGTGATATCACTAAAAGTCTAATTCATGGAAAATACCAAAATTAAAAGGGTCGCACACATGTTGAAACCCTTTCGTTTCGTAACATTATTATCAAATTAACTCAAATCTTATTACTATAGTGATATTGATAATTATGAAAAGAGATATAAGTATGAGTATTGCATCAATTCAAGGTAATGTGGAGAGGAATTGTGAACATCACGTCTTATATTAAAAGACATGAATAACTAAGCAAAAAACATTAGAGCGTTTATTTGGTATACACAAAGAGTCATTTCAAGACATGACTAGAATGCTACTAGCCATAAAAGATTCAAATTCGGGAATAATTTTCATTTGGGACTATAAAATTATTAATAGCAATAAGAAAATATTTAGGGCAACATTTTAGGCATTTACTGCTTCCTTTCATCTTTGTATTAGAATTGACGGAACTCACCTTTAAAGCAAGTACAATGCAAAGTTGTTGCAATTGTTTATAATGCAATTAATAGAGTTTATCTATTATGTTTTGTTATTGTTAAAAAAAAGATAAATAATAATTGGAGTTGATTTTTAAATTCACTTTGTCAATATTTAATTAGTTATCACACTGAGTTGTGTGTTAATTAGATAGACATGCAACAATTAAAAATTTCATAACTCAGATTTTTCTTGAACTTATTGCATATCATCGATACTGTTCATGATACTTTGTTCATAACTTCAACATCGGGTTCAAAAATATTGCCTTGAAAAATATGTTGCATAAAATGTGTAAAAATCCTTTAAGACAAAGAGTTTGAGATTTTATATGATGATCTAGTGGAGACTGATGATGCAATCAGAGCATGGCTAGAAGTTGAATTAAAAAAAAAAGGACACTCTCATATGATTTTGGTAATCGTTGTTATGGCAATACGATGATGAATTTGTCAAAAACTTTTAATAATATTTTAGGAATTGTCAATGACATGCCTATATCAACTATAGTGCAATGGATATAACCTTTTTCAGATGTAATAAATGTTATGTAGAGTGTAGAGCCGAAGTTGTAGAATTTTTAAGTCATGATGTATTATGACCTCCAAAAGTCTTATATGAATTGCTTGCTAATATGGCAACTTCACACATGGCAACTTTATATGATCTTGCAATAAGGTTATTTCTGTTTAAGATATCATCAATAGCTAATGTCACAAAAGAATTTTGAAAGACGATTAACATCAATAAAGAATTTTGTAAATGCTCAACCATGTTCAAACTTTATTGCATGTTGCACTTTACAAAATATGTGTAATTTGTTGATGATTTTAACTCCAACTTGTCATACAAAAATACACATATTCCTCAATCCTTGCTTGACATGCCATTATGCATTCATATACTAGTCCAAATATATATGGATGTCCAACTAGATGGTGAATGGATAAAGATCAAAGGAAATTCACTCATCTACATATTAAAATAGATGATAGGGAGTGGTGCTTACTAAATAAATATGTTATTTGTGATCAAATATGTTATAATAGAAAACTTGTGAAATTAGACAATGCATGTTAATAGCCGTATTTGTTTTAAATTATGTAAAATATGATTATTATTCAACTATATTAATGTTCAGTTGTAATATAATTCTAATAATGTTTTGTTACAAGATCTCTAGAGAGCTATGGTTTAGACTAGAAGAGGTTCAGCTATTTCTAGAAGAGTCAACAAATAAGATCACTTGGTTATTAAAGCAGGTTTAAATTATAGGTTAGTTATCTATATATATATATATATATAATCAACATCATTCCAATGATATTTGAAATTGAGAGGTCAGATCTATATTTTACTAACATTTTTAAACTACTTTAATTGATATTTTATTAACTAAATTTTAACTATTTAAATAATTAAATTTCTTGATTTTCATAATGATGATCATGTAATACCTTGACAACATATATTAATAGAGTTATATGTGTGTCCATCTATTTGTTATTAAAACAATTTTTTATAAAACTAGTTAGATGTATATATACATTTTAATTATGCATTGATTGCAATTTTGGTAGAATGAGGGGTGAGACACACCTATACTAAAGGATGTTATTATGTTGATTAACCTTCTAATAGATGGAGCCCAAATAACATGCAATTAAGGGCCAATTAAGAACTATATTTTATTTAATCATTTATTAAGAGGAGTATCCTAACCAATACTTACAAGGTCAATTGTATTAAATTGACATAATTGAACATAAATTTTTACTCTACTTAATAGATGTGATAGAAGACTAGTTAGTTATTTATGCTTAGGCATACATAATATATATATTTGGTAGTTTTAGTTTTACGATTACGACATACAATGTAGTAGTTAGTTATTTATGCTTAGACATACATAATATATATATTTGGTAGTTTTAGTTTTACGATTACTACATACAATGTCGTGCTAGTAGTATTCTTTTTAGCATGGCTTAAGAACTTTTGGGTCATTCTGAATTATATCATATCAAGGAGGGGACATACTTGCATCTACCAACAACAATGTAAAGTTATGTGTCTAAATAAAACATATTATTAAGTGTCTACTTTCATTATGAATAATTATTTTAAATACTCACTTGAAACTATAATTGTTAATTAATATAGTTTTGGTTTTGAGAGCATATTTATATTGAATGTTTAGAGAGTTGGGGTAATAATATATTAGACATTGTCACTTTGATGCTACTATCCATTTTGTTCTAGTTAATAATAAAATAAAATTGATTCTAATGAACATATTATTTATATAAATTAAATACAAAAAATATACTAAATTTATGGTTTGTCATGTTAGATGATGTGAGGCTAAATATTTCTCAATAAATTTATTAGGTATGAGTTACAAATTTATCATGTTTTTTTTATTGTCTAGACATGGATTCTTTAGTATAACTCGATTTAGTATACTATATCTTTAAATATTTTTTGGCTTGTGTTGTTTTATCAAAAATATTTATTATGTTAAGTCCTAAAAAAAACTCTAAATAAAACTTTCTTGTATCATACAATCATGTCTTAATTGAATTGATGTGCAATTAATTTTTTTTTACTTTTATTTATTCAAAATGATACTTTTAATTTTTAAAAAAAAAATCAAGAAAATATCCATTTTGAGGTTTTTTTTTATGCAATAACATCTTAAAAAAATATAGGACCCACATTATTTATATCATCCTTTTTTAACTCTTTTTCCCGTGAACAAAATATCAATATTAAATTATCTTATTGTTCCAATTAATAACAATAAAAAAAATTAAGTTGATGAAAGTATGTGTGGATGAGAGAAAAGAGGGCTTTTTTTTTTGGTAAATTGTTATCAATGAAAGAAAAAAAACCACATAATTCACTACTTTAAAAATAAATATTATGTGCAAAAAAAAATTCATAATCTTTAAAATTAATAATTATATATGGATATTTAGATCAGTCTATATATATTTCAACTAGTTTCATAACCTTTAAAATTAACGATTATATAAATCTCTAATAGTTTTAAAATTTATAAAATTTAAATTAATAATTTATAGATAGCAAACTTAGTATCTAATCAATGATATCTATATTTTTTTCACTTATATGCCATGTATTCAATCGTAACTCAACGGAAACTAAACAAACATTTACTTGATGGTTTAAGGTTTATAAAGTTAAAAGATTAATATAAGAAAAAAAAATCAGAACTCTTGTTAAAAATATTCTCACCTTCTTTGCAAGCATGTTGTTTTGCTCCTGGAGCGCCTTGTCCTGTAAGGGAGAAGGGACAAACGGTCTCTATGATTAATTACACAATCCTATAATTTTGTACAACCATCAAATTGAAAATAAAATATATACAAGTTAACAGCGTTGGAGAATAGAGCAAAATCCACTGAAACAAGTTAGACAAGATTAATCATTGAATTTGATTCACTTAATGCTATCAGCTGGGATATTTGAGAGACAAGAGGATCGGCCATGAGTATTTTCAATCGTATCAATGCTCTACTTAGGCAGCTGCATCATGTTTACTTCATACATGATCTTAGAAAACGGCAACTTAGTAGCAGATTCTTTAGCTAAACAAGCTTTTGCATAGAGAAGAAGACTGTGGGTTCATTTAGCATCTTATGATAAAAATAAATCAAAATAATTTTAAATTAGAAATATGATTTCATGGAGACAAGTTTTCGAAACCTTTCTCTCATGGAAGAAAAGGAGGACCTTGTGCTAGAGGGAGTTAGGGCTGAGAGAACCCAATCATATAACCCATGTCTGGTTGGAAGATTTTTCACAGAAAAAATGGTGTAGATTTATATTTATTATATATATATATATATAAATATATATTTTCATCTAATTTGATTTTTTTTCAATTGAATACATAGATAAACTGTAATTTTGTAAATTTTATATTGAAAACAAGAAATTTTAAGCTCTTTGGCATCACAGTTTCGAAAAATATATAAGCTACAACAATGTTACTTTCACAAATTTTCCTTTGTAAACACCCTTTGGCAAAATAGCATAAAGAAGAAAACTTTGGGCAAATAACACAGTTAGTAAAAAATACATTGATAATCGTGTTTTTAAATTAAAATTATGATTCGTATTTATATCTTTAAATAAAACATGAGAATATTAATTATGTTTTTTACCAAACTCCAAATTAAATCTCAATTGAAACCAAAACGTTTTTAACTCCAAGTTAACCCTGAACAAATTTCAAATTAATCCTAACTCAAAACTAACCTCAAACCATGCTATTTTGTAAATAGTTTCTTTAACCCAGTGTTTTTGGGTGTCAAATTAAGACTAGGATAATAGTTTCGAGGATATATATATTTTTGGTTAGCTTAAAAATTTATTTAAAAGATTGACTAGATGCAAATATTTTTTAAAACTATAGAATAAATATTGATAATTATCCTTTCATTAAACTAAAATTCCTATAATTTACTATCAAACTTTACTCTTTACAATGAAGAACAAAACTTAAAAAAATTTAAGGCAAATCTTAAAAATTACTATCTAACTATATATACCATTTATTTTAATTTTATCTCCAAATAACTTTTTGTTTCAATTTTATTATCAAAAAAGTATCTTTTTAGCAAAAAAAATATTTAAAAAATATTTATAATAGAAATTCTTATTGAGAAGTAAAAACAGTTTAAAACTAAAAATATTTTAAACAATAGCTTTGGTTTAAAATCAAGACTATAACAATATTTTCATGATATTTGAAGAGTAGGTGTAAATATTTTATTATAGTTTTCTCTCATCTTCGTGCCGCATTGGTCTCTCACAAATGAAAATAAAACTTATAGCTATAAAATAAATATCGGCAATTATCAATCTAAAACTTGTATTATTCACCATCAAGTTTTATTCTTTATGATGAACGAGACTTTAAAATAAAATATTCAACAGGTAATGTTCTTGTTTATTATTCAAATGAAAAGGGGTAAAAGAGAAGCCATCAGATTGTTGGAAATTAAAATATTAAATACACAATTCAGGACCATACGAAAAGAATATAATACTTCCATATCATCGACCACATCAACCAAAAAGTAAAGTATGCACAAGCAATTCCACAGCTACAAACAAAAGAGAATACCTCTTTAATCATTTACATATTGATACCGTAGCAGTTTTCTTCTGACCCTAAAAATATATTAATTTTTAAAAATATATGTTTTTGATATTATTATTTAAAATAATTTTAAAAAATTAAAAATATATTAATTTAAAAAAACAAAATTCTTAAAAATATTTTTAAAATATAAAAACAAATAAATTATTAAACTAGAGGTTATATAGCTGTTGACACCATGGAAAAAAGAATAGGCTTCCAGCTAGGTTTCTACAGCAAATTCAAAATCCAATAGCCTTTCACTGCATATGCTATCTTGTTCATGTCAGTTGTAGGCAATCAAGCTAGCTAGTGACACGACATTTGAGCTAAATTATATAATACTTTTTTAAATTTTATTATATTATTATAATTATATTTTTGAGAATGTAATAAAAATTATTTTTTAAAATATAATATATTAAAATAATATTTTTAAATTTTTAAATCATTTTTATATTAAAATAATTTAAAATACCAAGAAAAAATTCAAAAAAAAAATTCAAAACCATGACTATACCGCAATGTTGAAAAAATCTAATCAAAGAATAATACAAAAATTATGTTTATGTAAATTTTAATATAAGGTGATTATTTTGTTATAGATTAAATTTTTATTTAAGAGTGTATTGAAGATTATTTTTTAAAATATTTTTTATTTAAAAATATATTAAAATAATATTTTTTATTTTTTAAAATTTATTTATAATAATAAATTTTTATTTTTTTCATTCTAGTTCCTAAAGTTCATTCCTACCGTGGGTGCGAAATTGAGAAACAAGAAACAAAGGAGAAAGAAGTCGACCGAGATAACCTTTTAGGCGTTTGGTAAAAAAATAATGTCAATGGGATAGTCATGACAATTCAAGTTTATTGGTTGCCTTGAAAAACTCTTTAAATTTTGATTTCATTCGTTTTACAGTAGAAATAGAATTAAAGAGGTTTAGAAGGATTATATTTAAGTTTTTTTTCTGGACATCAATGTTTTAAAAATGTAGGTGTTGAAAAAAAAAATTGATTAGGCTTCATTCATTTGTTAAGAAATATAGGGTTATTTTATTTTATTCATTAAAAATAAAATAATATTTTTATTTTCTTTTTAGTTTAGCCTTTATATAATCTTTTTGTATTTAGATTAAACCTATTCTTTTGTTTTATTATGATCATATAGTATCAATAAAACTTCCTCTCTTATTTTTATATTTTTTATTTTTTATTGTTTAATATAGCATCAGAACATGGTTTCATGAAGTAAAACTTAATCTCATACACACCTTCTTTTTTAGCTTTAGAAGATATTTGTTCGATTCTACAATCTAATATTTTATTTTTCTTTTTTTTGTGTTCTGTTTTTCTATTATTATTATTATAGCTATTAAAAAATATGATTCATTTTGATATGTGTCAGGTTGAATGAAAAAAAATTTATTTGTCTTGGAGTTATATGATAAGAAATTTTTTTATGGGTACAAAGATGTAAGGATATATTAATGCAACTTTTATGATACCCATGAATATTGGTGAGGGTTATGCTATTTTGATAGATGTTTGAGAAGCAAACAATGTAAAAATTATTATTGAGATTAATAATTCTATTGAATATTTCATAAGTACACAGTTTGTAAAGTATAAGATAACAAAGAAGGCTTAAAATCATCTATAAAGGTTAATCACGCAATCAAAGCTTGAAAAGCAGTATTAATTAAAGAATGACATTTTAGTTCTTCACCAAATAAATATGAGTATTAAAGATTTTTATTCTACTATAAAAAATATTTTGGATCAATTGGCTCTTATAAAATTGATAGAACTAAAGGCATCTAATACCTATATTGCTCATAGAAAGCATCAATGATTGGTACAATTTTTAATGGCATTTCAAAGTAATTATGAAGTACATGGATGTTCAATTTTGCATCTTCTTCATTGCCTTTTATTGATTTAGTTGTCAGTGAATTATTAATTAAAAAAACACATCTTCAATTTTATTATGAAAAGAATTATTTCTATTGTTAATCTTTATATGCTAGTAGTACCTTCTAAATCATTTTCTAATAATCAGAATAAGCCTTACAAAAGAGTTGCCTCAATGAGTACAGTTTTTGTAAGAAGAAAGATCATTGGAAGGCTTGGGGTTTCAAATTGAGACAGTAGAATCAAGCTTGAAAGTCTGACAACTAGTCACAATTGAATGCTTATAAACTATCTTAGAGCTACAAACCACCATACCGCAATACAACAACAATAGTTTCATCAAGTTCTTTCAACGATTCTAATACTTTTGTCGAGCAATTTTAGAAGTTTCTCTCCTTACAGCCACAAGTTATGTCTTCTTCTTTTTTTATTGTAAGTTAGTTGCTTGATAATTCTCTAGGTATATCACATTTTGAATGGATTTTGAATTTTGGTACTTCACATCATGTCTTTAGATTCTTCATCATTTGCTTGTATCCCTTTCGCCCTTAGCAAGTATGGTTCTGATGTCACAGTTCACTTATCTTCTCTTGATTTTTATCTTATTCTAAAACTCACATTAAATCTTGTTTTTGTTCGTCAATCATGTAAATATAATAATTATGGAGTCCTTTTTTCCCTTCCTTTTTGTTGTGTATAGGATTCATGGTCTTAGAAGCTAATTAAGACAGACCATATAAAGAAGGGACTATATATTTTGGATGAATTAAAAGTTTTAGTTCTATTGTGTTACTACTAGTGTTAATTTATTTTCTTTTCATTTGAGTTTTTCTAGTTTTTATTTATGACATCCTCGTTTAGGTTATATTTTATCTTCTTGTTTGATATTTTTAGCATCCATATGAGCTATAAAAAAATTATAAACTTATGATATTTCTAATTATAGTGGATGTAAATTAGTAAACTTTTCTACCTTACTTGTTAAGTGAAGTATTTATGTTTCTTCTTTTCTATCTGATTTGATTCATTCTAATGTATGAGAGATTTCTTCTATTATTATAAAAAAAGGTCTCGATATTATGTTTTTGTTATTGATTATTGTACGTGTTATTATTTGGTTTATTTAATGAAATATTATTCTAAAGTTTTTTATATATATTATCAAATAAATTTTACACTCTTGTCAAAACTCAACATTTTACTATTATCAAATTCTTTAGGTATGATTTGGGTAAAGAATATATCTTTAATAAATTTTGTGAGTTGTTCGTCTTAGATAGAACCATTCACCAAACTTTGTGTATAGATATTCCTAAGCAAAATGGTGTTGTTAAAAAAAACATAGGCATATTGTTAAAACTGCTCATTCTCTTTTGTTATCTACTTTTATTTATAGTATGTTTTGGAGATAAGTTGTTTTTATTGTTGTAGATTTGATTAATACAATTTTATCTTCTCATATTTCAAGTTTTTCTCATTTTAAAAAGTTGTATGGGCATGCCCCTAATTATTCATTCTTTAGAATTTTTAGTTGTATTGATTTGTTTTTCATCCTCGTATAAAACATAATAAGTTGTCCTCTCAACATGTTATTTATATCTTTCTTGGTTTTGGTGAAGGTAAAAAAAGATATTATTGTTTTGATCTCATAACTCAAAAACTTTATATATCTCGTCATATTGTCTTTTTCGATCATATACCTTTTATTTTATTCCATCTATTACTCATAGCTTGACTATATTTGATCTTATTTGTATAGTAATCATGACTCTACTCTTTCTATCACACACATTGATGTAAGTCGTACCATTATATCATTATATGTTGATGTAACTTACTTATTAACATTTGTTGGGTATTGAGGTGGCTTACTTGTCTAGAGGTTTTCTATTTTCTCAGTCAAAATATTTTGTAGGTATTTTTAGTAGGCTAGATTTACTGATAATAAAACTGTAAGTATTGAGGTTAATGCAAAGTATTTTTTTTTTCATGATTTACCTTTGTCAGATCCTATTTTATACCATACTATGATTAAGAGCTTGATATATATCACTACTACTCATCCAAATATTGAATATGTTGTTCATGTTATTAGTTAGTTTTTGCTTCTATTACCATTCATTAAGCAACTGTTCTTTATATTTTATGATATATTCAGGGTATAGTCTTTCAAAGTCTTTACTTCCACCCACTTCTTCTTTAAAGTTATGTGCATACTCTGATAGTGATCATGAAAGTGATCTCACAGATCACAAGTTTATTACTAGTTTTTGTATCTTTTTAGATGATTCTATTATCTTAAAAGAGCAAAAAATAATTTATTGTTTCTTAATCTTCAATTAAAGCATAAAATCATACTATGATATCTATTACCAAAGAGATTGTTTAGTTATGTTAGTTACTTGCAGATATGAAAATTTTCCTTTATCATCTCATTCATATGTATTGTGACAATCAGAGTTCTATTCAGATTGTTCACAACTCATTTTTTCATGAACAAACTAAATATATTAAGATCGATTGTCATCTTACTTGTTATAATCTTAAGCATGACATCATTATTTTACTTTTTTATTTCTTCTTCTTTGTAAATTATAGATTTTTTTTATCAAATCACATTCTATTTTCTATTTTTGTTTTCTACTTGGCAAACTGTAGATGTTTGTAGTTACCATATCATGAGTTTGAGGTGAAATGTTAAGAAATATATGGTTATTTTGTTTTATTTATTAAAGGTAGAATAATATTTTTATTTTCATTTTAGTTTAGCCTATATAAAATATTTTTGTATTTAGATTAAACTTATTTTTTTAGATTATTATGATCATAAGTATCAATGAAACTCTAACCTTATCTTCATTTTTATATATATATTTTTATTTTTTTTTGGATTGCTTAACACAATTATGTGTGTGTGTGTNACATCTAGATGTGTATAAGAGACAGATATATATATATATAAATCTTAAACCTATTGGCGTTGCTTGCAAGGTCTAAAAGCCTCACTTTTAAGATTGGCTTCTTTATTGAAAAATTGTTTTTGTTTTTATTGATTTAACTTTTTCTAGACTCACCAATTAATTCTTAAGCCTTATATTTTTTTTATTCAACTTTATGATATTATTTACATGCTACCGTAGGCTTATAAAACAAATGTACTTGATAGTATTATAATTATAAATAAGTGCTAGATAAGTAATAGAAACTAAATGTATGATGGGGCAAATATTTCATGATGAAAAAAGGTTTGTGTTAGTGATTAAAAACTTTGAGACTAAACAAAATAATTTGTAGCAATTCAGATTGTTTTGTGAGAAAAGATACAATGCTTTCAGTATATAATTTAGCTTTTTTGTTAATAAAAAGTAAAAAAAAAATACAAAGTTAAATTCTCTACCAATTTAATATTAAAAAAATAATAATTTTGAAAGGAAAAAACCCATGAGGAAAAACATTGTAATAACTGACAATATTTTGTAAGGAAAACTATAGTGTTTTCTCCAATAAAATAAAATAAAAAAACCATTTAGAGAAATACTGCAGCAAATCACAATGTTTTATGAGAAAAACTATAATACTTTTCCCATATGATTTAGTTTTATTGTAATTATAATTCTTAACCGACTCAATATTTTAAAAAATTAACAAAGATAATTTTGAAAAAAAACCATAAAAAATCATATATGAAAATATTGCAATAATTCATAATGTTTTAAAGAAAAAACATTACAAAGCTAAATTCTTAATTAGCCTAATATTTTAAAAAATTAATAGAGATAATTTTAGAAAATATAACAAAAAAAAATCACGTTGAAAGCATTATAGCAATTCACCGTGTTTTTTTATGATAGTTACAGTGCTTTTCCACATAATTTAGCCTTATTTATAATGAGGTGTAACTATAATTTTCAAATAACTTAATATTAAAATAATAAAATTGATGAAGATAATTTAAAAAAAATTATATGAAGAGACACTGTAGCAATCCACAATATTTTATAAGGAAAACTACAGTGTTTTTCCTATATAATTAAACTTTATTACAAAGTTAAATTCAAACCAACTCAATATTAAAAAAAATTGATGAAGATAACTTAAAAAAATATTATAAAAAATAAAAACACAAAAAAAACTTTATAAGAAAAAACTACATTAATTTATAGTATTTTGTTTGGAAAAACTTATATTTACTTGTAATTAAACTTTTTAACCAGCTTAATATTTAAAAAATAAAATTAACAAAGATAATTTAAAAAAAACCATATGAAAAACAAATATTGTAGTCATCCACAGTAATTTACGAGGAAAGTTACAGTGTTTTTCTTAAATATATTATAACTGTAGTTTTTAACCAATTCAATATTAAAAAAGTTTTTTAGAAAAAATCATAAAAAATAAAAAAGAAGCATGCGGAGAAACACTACAGCGATCAACAATGTTTGAAAGAAAAAAAAATCATAAATCTAAATTTTTAATTAGCTTATTATTAAAAAAAATTAAAAAAACATAATTTTGAAAAAAAAACTAAATGAAAAAACACCGTGAAACCCATAATATTTTAAAGGAAAAAAAAAAGTAAAATTAAAAAAATATTTTTGAAAAAAAAAATAAATGAAAAAAATTGAAAACATAGGGAAGTTGAAAAAAAAAGGAAGTAATTTTGGAGAAAAAAGAGAGAAGAAAACAACAAAAACAAAGAAAAAAAGGGTAAAGTTAGGAAAAAATTAAAAATACAAAAAAAGGAAAAGAAATGCACCATGGATTACTATTGTAATCCCCAGTGCATTTGAAAAAATTGACAAGTATAGTTTTTTTTTTAAAATAAAATAGAAAACTTATGTGCAAAAATATCATAGAAATCCATAATATTTTAAAGTATTAATAATAAAGTAAAATTTTTAACCAGCTCGATATTTAAAAATTAAAATTAACAAAAGTAATTTAAAAAATAAATAAAAAAGAAGAAGAAGAAAACATTGGAAAGTTGAAAAAAAAGGAAGTAAAAATAGAAAAGAAAAGAAAAATTGGGAATATATATATATATATATATATATATATATATATATATAAAAGAATGCTATTATAATCTGCATTGCAATTGGATGTAGGAAAACAGTGATTCCTCCACACCTATTAGTGTTATGTATAATAATTTTAAAAAATAAAAAAACTATATGAGAAGATATTGTAGAAATCCACAGTATTTTAAACAAAAAAATAACAAAGAAAAATTTTTAATCAGCTCAATATTTAAAAAGTTGAATTAAAAAAAGTAATTTTGAAAAAAAAACCAAAAAAACAGAGGAAAGTTGAAAAAGAAAGATGTAATTTTGGAAAAAAAAGAAAAAAAATGAAAAGTTAGAGAAAAAAATAAGAAAATACAAAAAAAAATACACTGTGAATTACTGGTATAATCCATATTGCATTTGAAAAAATGAACAAGTATACTTTTGAAAAATAAAAAAATAAAATATAAAAACTATATGGAAAAGCACTGCAGAAATCTATAATATTTTTTTTAAAATAATAAAGTAAAATTTTTAACCAGCTCAATATTTAAAAAATAAAATTAACAAAAATGATTTAAAAAAATAAATGAAAAAAACATAGAAAAGTTGAAAAAAAAGTAATTTTGAAAAAAAAACAACAAAAAAAAGAGAAAGTTGAAAAAAAAAACAATGCAAAAACAATGAAAATACAATGCACGTTTGTGTTATAATCAATAGTGCAATTGAGTGTGGAAAACAATGATTTCCCTGCTATTTTTTTTAGTATTATGTATAATAATTTCAAAAGTTGTACTTTTTTAAAAATTTACAAAGTTTAAAAATTATTTTTTAAATTATAAAGTATTAATAACAACAATAACAATAATAATATAATAAAACCTCATGATCATAATTAAATTTTATTTTGAAATATATTATATTTTTATTTAACATAACATATAATAATAGCCTGCAATAGATATCATTAAGAATTTAGACTTAACTTTCAATCAATGTAGTATGTGTGATTTATAAAATAATCTTAATCATTAAAAATGAAAAAGTCAAAATATTAATAATATCTAACAATATCTTAAATGTAAATAAACCAATCTTATTAGTTTGAGAAATTGTCTGCTTGTACAAAATTTAAAGTTTAAGAATTAAAAAATATTTACTTCTCATTATTAGAATACATGTCAGAATAAAAAAAAAGGTTTTAATTTTATTGGGAGCTATTTATCAATTTAATATTCGTTATGTCAGAAAAGTATATTTTATTTATGAGATTCGATCCTTAATGAATTTGAAAGCCAAAAAGTTATTCCATAAAAGCATGACGCGCTTATCAACATTGAAAAATTTGTGGAATCACCCGCAAAGTATAAATTCAGTAACCAATTTACTCAAAAAAAAAAAGTCATTCACTAGTTAGGATATTCACTTAATGATTAATATTCCATCCCCATAATTTTAAAATTTAATCCTAATTAGTGAGGTTGGGGCATATTCACGTAATGATTAAGCCAACCTTTAAGATATTAACAATGATAATTCTGGAAAAAAACAAGATTCTATACAATCACAACATCAAACAACCTTCTACTTGCTAGCAGAACAAAAAATTAAAATAAAAAGTATCAGCCAAGGATTACGTACCTTTTTTTGTAGCTCTGAAATGGATTCATACATCAACTGATTCTGCAAAATGAAATGGCAACATTGATCAGTAACATGGTCCTAAATTATTGAAAAGTTCAAGTACGAACATTACCTTTCTTGATCTCACGTGCTTAAGTGCTGAATCAATCTGATGCTCCAAGTTTTGAAGCTCTTTGATGTTCAAGGAATCAAGATCTTCTCCCATGAAATGCCTGCCAACATACATAATTAATGGTAATAAATTGGTCTTACTAGCATTAGTTCTACTAGATGATTTGCATTTCATTTCAAAAGTTCATACCTTTGGTTTCTTTGTAGAACATCTACCCGAGCTTTGAGCTTCGCATATTCCAAAGTCCAGCTACCCTGGAAACACTAAAGTCATTTCTTTATATATATTATATCATGATCACATGTTATGCTATGTATTAGATTAATTTTTTAATATAAAAAAAATTTAAACGTTTCTAATATATTTCTAATAAAAAAACCATATAAAATTTAATTTGAAATAACTTTGTTACCTTGATGGGTTGAATAATAACTTATATAATTAGTAAAAAATATATTTAGTTTAACTCAAAATAAATATTTAAGGAGGAGATTTTTTAAATTAATACGATAACATATAAATTGATTTGAGTCAACTCAAATAAACTTATCAATTTGCATACCTAATCATAATATCATGATAACCTAATAAAAAACAAATCAAAATAAACTTAATTCTAATAAACCTAATGGTAAAAAATGATATTGGTAAAAAAAATTATTTTAAAAAAGACCCTAAAAAATAACTTAAATCAATTTTTCAAATATGTTACCCAAGTTATAAGACCAAAATAACTATACAGAAAGAAAATTTAAATAAATTATGAAGCACAATTCTAAATCAATCTAATATTAAAAAAAACTAAAAAAATCAATAAAAAATCATAAAAAAACAACTTGAGTTAATTAAGGTTAGCTTGTCAAACTCGTGATTTGAGTTAAGAGATGATATTCATTCTCAATCACGAAGATGAAATATAAAGCAGATCGAAATAAATCATGAAATCTAATTCTTATTAATTTAATGTTGAAGGATAAAATTGATAAAAAAATCAATTAAAAAATTAAAAAAAACTCGAGTCAACTTGTTAAATCTATATATCAAGTCATAAGTATGAGGTAATCTCATAAAAAGTAAATTTAAAAAATTCATGAAGTCAAATTCTTAAAAAAACCTAATATATTGAAGGAAGAAATTAAAAAAATTATATATATATATATATGAAAAAAATCAAATGAAGAAAAGAACATTATTTCAGTAAATAGCATGTAAGGAGGGTTACAATAAAACCCCTTTCTCCTTTAGTTTTTGTTTTTTTAATTTTTTTTTCATAACCATGTTATATTAAGACAAAATTTAAAAAAAAATTGAAAATAGAAAAAGAAAAGGTTGGTATTCTATTTCATCTTCCAAGACATACCAAAAATTCCACCCTCTAGTTTTAATGATTTTTTTTTTATTTTTTATAGTTGTAAAAGAAAAGGTTTTTGATTCCTTTTCTAATATAATGAATTTTTTTCATTGAGAATTAAAAATATAATGTCTAATGAATAAAAAAATAAATGAAATAATAGATTATACAAAGCGATTAAAGCTAATCAAATATTAAAACGGCAAGTTCATCTTTTCTTATAAGAAATAAAAGATACAAGAGCATGCAATTATTTCATCTTGTGTTGCAAGGTAAATTAAAGTGGATATTTGTAAGAAAGTCAATCATTTAGGTTTTTTTAAAAAGTATTTTTATTCTAAATTCACAAAAACATATATATTTTTAATAGTAGTATGGTTTATTGAATAAAAACTGAAGTCAATTAAAATGAATATTCAAAAAAATTATAATGATTTGAAAAAAAGAAGTATCTCTATGGTCAAATCCTCTTCTTCTTTTTTTATTCACATGTTTTTATGTATTAGAAGTATTTTTTTAAAATAAAAACTTATCATAATCTTAAAAGAAAGTCTTAATAAAAAAAATCATGAGATGTGAATGTATAAAAAATAAAATAGATATTTGTTTATATTGAATATTTCTGAGCAATATTTAAAAAACATTTTGCACATGAGGTTTATGTATAATTATTCAAAAAATAATTATTAATATTATAATAAAAAGCTCTAATATTATTTAAAAACTATGGTATAATTAGATAATTGATTAAATATTATTGAAAAAAGTCTTATTATAAATTGAAAAAGCAATTAGATAGATGACATACATGGTTTTCGGAATCATCATTTGCAAGAAGTTGTCTCTCAGCATATGAATATCTCTCATAACGTTCAAGGATCCTCTCCATGCTGTTTCATATAAAACATGTACATTAAGAGAATTTAGCTTTATCCGAATCTAAATTTTCGATGACAAGAGAATTAAAAGCACGAGACAAACAAAAAAATAGCCATAAAATTTATCCTTGAAAACCATATGATACATTTACGTTAAAAGAACATTTCTCTGTAAGTGTATCATATGTATATATCATGTATGGGTTTGGTTTTTTGACATGCTGTAATAACAATAATGATCTCAAGTTTAAAACCTATTAAATTCACTCTTCTAATTAATCAAAGTTTAGCAATGTGAACTCGTCTGAATTTTAAATTCTAAAGGCTTTTAATTAAGAGAATTTGTTAAATAATAATATAAAAACAATCATTAAAATTTATCCAATAACTTGAGTTTTCATTGTAAATGATTGTTTTACATGATACTAACATATTATAAATACAAATTTTACTACCTTCATTCTTCTAATTAAATTAAAAGAATTCAGCATAAGATAATGATGTGTATAGAAAGTTTCAGGTTTAAAAGATTTTTGTCATATTAAAAATTAAATATAAAATTTTTAATGTGACTTTAGCAAATAATTTCAAATTTTGAATTGAAATAAGATTAAATGAAAACCCAAATAAACTAAATTTATAATTCATTCATCTTCTATATCCTCAAGAAGAAAAGTAAGCCCACAATTTGTTGAAAATAAAGTGCAAAGCATTGACATATATACTCAAATAAAAAATTAACTAAGAAGTTCCCAGGGACGAATTCGACATGGTCCCAACAGGTTCTATGGCCTTCAGAACGAATAAAGGCCAGAGCGAAGTCAAAAGGTCATAAACACAAACCGAGTAATGCTACATGCAAAACCAAATTACAAATCTTTGACCGTTGAGACCGTTCTATGGCCTCACAGGATTGTTGCAATTACAAGTGCTTAATATGTAAAAGCACCTGCAATTGCAATCCAAAAACTCAAACGCAAGAAATTATTAGCAACCTTCGTTTGTAAAGAGTATTAAGAATTTCCCCTTGGAACCAATATTTTCATCTCCTTCTCTATTATTCATTAATCACTGGACCCTATAACGCTGTCGGCTTGAAACTCTTAGTTGGGAACAATGGATCGACACCATTGGTCACATTTCGTAAAAGTCGATGGAAATAGCAACAGTGGAAAAACGGTACAAGAGTTGTGTGGAAAAAACCGAAAAAGGACAAGTCTCTATATCTTATCATCTGATTATTGTCCCCTATCTATTCATTTGCCTCCTGGTGGCCTGACCATGATAAACAATCAATAAATTAACAATGGACATTGGACATGCGTCCATGCATAACCAAAGAAATCAAACATAACTATTCTCGACTTCGAAACTAAACTGTACGTTTTTCTTTACAATGTCAAATGCTTTCCATCAGTATCGAACCCCACCTGAAGCCTGGTACCAGTTTGTACGCTGGACCTCACCCCCGAAGTCGGCAATGCGACCATTAGGCCACCGTTGTTACTTGGTGAACAGGGGGGGGCGGCGCTAGCAAGGCTAATCTCTCACTCACTAGCATTAGAATGCACAGATAAGCCAAATCCAATTCCCGAATAGACGCCTGACAAGACTAGTGATGAATAATCCGGTTCTTATCAGGAGCTATCTTTTTCCACACACGAGAAAAAAACAAACGGAAATCTGTGTAAGCTGTTCAGAGAGAGGGGACCGGGCGAGGATCGACTGCTAGGGAAATGCAAACAACAAAACTAATCTTAATTAATTGTTACTCCTAAATCCTCTGAATAAGATGGACAACTATCCATCCCATGACTAGCTAGAGGCTGAGCATCAAATTGTTTAATACACAAATAAAAAGAGAGATATCGAAAACCAAAATGAGTTGTAATCATTAGTTTAATTATGGGGGTAAATCACTGGCTGCTCTGGTTCCAACTTCAAACCTAAAGACATTGACTTTGCTAAGGATAACATGTTAGAACATGAGGTCAAAATTTCGTGTATTTGCGCAACATCCTATCCAAGTTAGATCATATGTGTAACATGCAATCCAGCCTTTCATTACAGCTCAGCACAAAATCAATGATTTCAGATTCTATGATCTAAAGAAACATAAAACCACATATAAATAATCTGCGTCCTCCATCTGCATCTAGTGCATTCATGTACAGTCTCGTTAAGTTTGTTTTCTGTACAAAGTAACATTTGGCTTTGCATTCAGTGTACATCAGAAAGCAGTACCCATAAAACTCGCTAGACTCTCTCTCTCTCTCTCTCTCTATATATATATATATATATAACAAAAAAAAACTGAAATATATTCAGAAGAAGGAAAAAAAAACACAAATGATGTATATTAAATCCCAAGATCCATGTACTGAATTGGTTTTTCCTTTCTCTCTCTCACGCACACACGCTCTCTACTGCAGAGGCGCACACATGTTGTATTTTTTATTATCTTTTTCTGCAGAAAAAAACACAAGTAGATAATGGAACGTGATCATCCCACAAACATTCACTGACAATTTAAGCATCAAAACCAAAAAGAGATACTCACAATTTCTTTTTCATTTAGCACCTCATTGTACTATCTCGTTAAAACTAGATATACGAGTATCAAGAAATAATAATACTATATGGAAAAGATCAGAAAACAAAACAAAGAATGATATACGAACTCAACCCAAATCATAACTGTAAAGCACACAATCAGTGTTGTCCCAAGCAAGTAAAAACAATAACCGTATTCAAATACTCAGAATGAGATTCACAGAGAGAGAGAGAGAGAGAGAGAGAGAGAGAGAGAGAGAGAGAGGAGTGATAAAAAAGAATAAGCTGATGGATTTACGTACCAGGAATCAGTAGCGTATTCAAAGAGCTTCCCTTTTGTGGAGAAGACAATCAAAGCAACCTCAGCATCACAGAGCACAGAGATCTCATGGGCTTTCTTCAACAAACCAGACCTTCTCTTTGAGAAAGTCACCTGTCTATTGATCTTGTTTTCAATTCTCTTCAACTGAATCCTACCTCTCCCCATACTATATAACAAATTTACACAATCAATTCAGCACGAGAGAGATCAAAAGAGTTTTATTTTATTTCTTTTGTATAATTTTCGAGTAGAGCTATCCAGGAAGCAAGGTCTCCTTTTGTTTTATTTCCTGGGTAAACGCTCTTACACTGACGTTTGTGTGGGAGGGAGAGAGACACTACACATACAAAGAGAAAAAGAAAAGTACGCAAACTACTTTGGGATAGGAGAGGGAAAAGACATGAGTGGTTTTAGAAAACAAGTGTGGTTTCGTCAAATGCGTTGTCGATATTTCGTAGGCTGGAGGGTTACTGTTTTTGGAGTCTGCTTCGCTTTTCAAGGATTCAAGCCAAAATGTCGTTATCATCCGTACATGAAAAATTATATTTACTTATAGCTTTCTTTAAAAGAAAAGAAATTGCTTTCTTACATAGGTAAGGGTAATAACCTTATTTATTTATTTCTTAACCTGCAATAATCATTTCCATTCATTGGATATATCAGTGAATTGCAGGTGTCTGTCGCTTGACGGCGCTATTTCCTTCCTGTATTTGCAGGTGTTATTATTTACACCACCCAGGACAGGTGTTTTTTTTACCCTTAGCATGTCAACACCGCATCTGCAATTCGCCATGAACCTAATGTGCTTTGCCTTATTCCGTGATTGGTCACAACGGGAAAAAAAATCTACATATTTTTTTCTAGCCTTGGCTTAAATATCATGTTTTTGACCGAAACGCAGAAGTGAAGCTTGCTGTCAATTAATTTTATAAGAGCACCTCTATCCCAAGTGGTAGAGGAAGAGTCAAAAACAAAAAAGCAAAATAAAAAATTTAGTTTTTATTTTTTATTTTTCATGCGCTAACAAAAAGATAATCAAAATGTTATTTTAGCATTTCTCTTATAAAAATATTATTCCTATATTTCATGTGAAAACATTAAAATACTATTTATTGCAATGGTTTTTTTCACTAAATTTTTTTCTTTTAGATTTTTTGATGAATTCACCTAGTTTAACGTAGATTTTTTTTATTGATGTTTTTAATTACATTCTATAATATTAGGTTGATTAGAATCATCCAGATTATTTTTAAACTTATTAAATCAATCAGGACATATCGTATTATTAAAATAGTTGTGATACTGACACGACAAAGAGATTGATGTCTTCTCCCAAGTGCAGGAGTGTCGAAGTAATAAATAACCTGGCAAGACCGGGGTCGAACCACAGGGAGGTTATTGTACAAATTATAAATAACAAAAATACAACAACAACAACAACAACAACAACAACAATAATAATAATAATAGTACTAGTAGTATTAGTAGTAGTAGTAACAACAATGATAAAGAAAAAGAAAAAGATGAAAACTTTGAGATGAAATATTAAAGCAAGGATTAACAATGATAAT
>SRLM01001867.1:0-10730 GCA_015708895.1 Populus ilicifolia | reverse complement strand
GCACTTGGGAGAAGACATCAATCTCTTTGTCGTGTCATTAATTTTTCAAGAGTATCTTTAAAATCTATCATGTTTTGAGCAAGTTGAGTATTCATTATCTCTTGGTTTTCAATGAATGTGTGCAATATTTCCTTAAGATTTCTTCTAGGAGGTGCATATTCATGAAAAATTTGAAAATTATGGTGTGCTTGAAATGGTAGTTATAAAGTTTGTACATTGTTATTATCACTCTTCCAACTAAAATTTAGGTGTTTTTTTGTAACCAAGGTTGTATATTTACGAGTATGGGTTGTGGTTGGGCCTTTGAAAACTATTTAAAGCATGAGCTTGTTCATGGAGACATTCTTTAAAAGAAAGTAAGGTTGGACAATCATTAGTTGAGTGTTTATTTGTTTCACATATTTGACACAAAATGTTTTTAACATATTTTGATTGACCACTCTTTTTCAATTTTAATGCCTCGACTTTTGTAGCTAAAGATGTAAACTTGGCTTGGAGGTCATGATCTTCCCTAAGGTTATACATATCTTCACTAAATATATGAGGTTGAGTTTTACTCGATGCCTCATAAGTACCTACGGTGTCCAAATTTTAAGTATTTTCAGCTAACAAGTCTAAGTATTCCATTGCTTTATTAGGGTCTTTATCTTTAAAAGTTTCATTGCACATCAATTCAACTATTTGCCTATCTTTAGGTGTTAACCTTTCATAAAAATATGAAACCAATCTTCACGTTTCAAAACCATGATAAGGGCAAGTATTAAGTAAGTCTTGATACATATCCCAACATTGGTAAAATATTTCTCCTGGTTTTGAGTGAAAGTGGTGATTTATCTTTTGAAAGAGTTTGTTCTATAAGAAGGAAAAAACTTCTTTAAAAACTATTATTGCATTTTATCCCAAATATGAATGGTCTTAAATTTTATAACTATATTTTAGCTTTATCTTTTAATGAAAAAGGAAAAAGCTTTAATCTAACGGTGTTTATGCTACAATTTAAGTCATTATAATTGTTATAGATCTCCTCAAATTCCCTTAAATGCAAGTATGAATTTTCTAAATCTAAGCCATGAAAAGAAGATAAAAGTTGAATAATGCCTAACTTAAAAATAAAATGAGATGTATCAGAAGGAAAAACTATGTATGATGGTACACTTGTTCTTGTGGGATTCATGTGGTCTCTAAGTGTTCTAACACAGTTATTCTCATAATTTTCATTATGAAGTGATTGATTATCTTCTCCGGCTATATTTTCTAAAAATAATGAGGATACTCTACAAAGTCTACCACTTAATGTACATGAACACACTCCCATGCACGTTTAGGAATAGAATAAAAGGAAGAAGAAAACAAAAAAAAAAAGAAGAAGAAACAAGAGTAAAAAAACAAGCTATATACAAGAAAAGTGAAAAATTAAAATAAAATAAATACTACAATTTGTACAAGAACTTACCTCCCCAGTAACGGTGCCAAAAACTTGACATGACCAAAAGATTGATGTCTTTTTCCAAGTGTAAGAATGTCGAAGTAATAAATAAACCGGCAAGACCAAGGTCGAACCACAAGGAGGTTAATTGTATAAATTAATACTACTAGTAGTAGTACTAGTAGAAGAAGAAGTTGATAAGAACTTTGAGATGGAACATTATAATGATTAAACAATAATATCAACAAATGTCAAGGTTAGAAGATCTATTAATGGTATGCCAAACAAGCATAGTATAAACTTTTATTATTCAATTAGAAACCACATACAAAGGAGGTTCCAATAAGATTATAAATTGTAACATGATTACATTAGTTATCTTATTTGATTAATGTTAATACTTGTAAATCTTGTCAGACATTCATAATTATAACGTATGTTAACAACAAATCAAGTTCCCTTTATAGCTCAGGTGTTGGTTATACTATACAGTATGAGCTATGAAAGTGCCAAGCATTTGTTGTACCAAGTGTTATATAACATAAATCTAGATTAGTCATTTAACAAACAAAGTATTAAAAAGTGAACAAGATAACAAATATAAAACATGTTAGTATCAAACATTAAAGTCCATGTTAAGTTTACACTAAACTTATTCTTACATCATTAGTGTAACCTTTTTACCTTGATATAATAAACTTAACTAAACATAATGAAAGAAAGAAAAATAAATAAATAAAATAAGAACATAAATAAGATAAAAGTTAACTAAGTAAAGGAAAGGAATTGAAAGGCATAAAAAAATATTAATGAAAATAAAACTTAAAAATTACAAAAATACAAAGAGAGAAAGCAAGAGTATAATCTTGATCTAGAGACCAAGATGTTTAAATGTATGGCAAATGCCTCCTTTTATAGGTGAAAATTGAGAACTATTGATTTGATAACTAATTGATGAGTGGGTGGCCAATTCTTGACTGAGTGACAATCTTTATCTTATCTTGTCTTTCCATCCATCTAAAATAGACCTAAATCCTAAATCTACAACTCCATATACGACCTAATTACTGAACATTGTTCTAGTTTAAACTGTACCAACATCTCTTTTTTAAGTTTGGCTATTTCTTTGTCCTTTCAATTTTAGTTTTTAAACTCATCAATCAATTATTTTATTTATGTGATAAGCCTGTATTTAAAATAACATTTATCATAAATTAAAGGCATCTTATATTATTAGATATGTTATTATAAAATATATTTTAGTTAATGAGTTATTGATATTTCAAGTGCAAAATAAAGATATAAAACCTTGATAAAAATACACTTTTAAGTATTAATTTCTTGTTCTTGTGGGATTCATGTGGTCTCTAAGTGTTCTAACACTGTTATTCATATTATTTTTCATTATAAAGTGATTGATTATCTTTTTCGGCTATATTTTCTGAAAATGATGAGGATACCCTACAAAGTCTATCACTTAATGTATGTGACCACATTTTCATGCTCATGTAGGAATAGAATAAAAGGAAAAAAAAAACAAGAGAAGAAGGAACAAGAGTAAAGAAACAAAGTTATATACAAGAAAAGTGAAAAGATAAAATAAAATAAATACTATAATTTGTACAAGAACTTACCTCCCCAACAACGGTGCAAAAAACTTAACACAATCAAAATATTAATGTCTTCTTCTAAGTGTAAGATTGCTGAAGTAATAAATAACCCGACAAAACCATGGTTAAACCATAAAAAGGTTAATTGTATAAATTATAAATAACAATAATATAACAACAACAACAATAATAATAATAGTAATAATACTAGTAGTAGTAGTAGTAGTAGTAGTAGTAAAAAAGAAGAAAAAGAGAAAGAAGAAGAAGAAGAAGAAAAAGGTGATGAGAACTTTAAGATGAAAGATTAATGTAAAGATTAAATAATGATAACAACAAATGTCAAGGTCAGAGGATCCACTAATAATATGTCAAACAAGTATAGTATAAAGTCTTATTATTCAATTGGAAACCATATACAAAAGAGGTCCAATTAGCTTATAAATTGTTAATATGATTACATTAGTTATCTTATTTGATTAATGCTAATACTTGTAAATCTTGTCAGACATTCATGATTATAACTTATATTAACAACAAATCAAGTTCTTTTCATAGCTCAAGTGCCAGTTATACCATACAATATGGGCTATGAAAGTGTCAAGCATTTGTTATACCAAGTGTTATACAATATAAATCTAGATTAGTCATTTAACAAGCAAAGTATTAAAGAGTGAGCAAGATAACAAATATAAAATATGTTAGTATCAAAGATTAAAGTCCATGTTAAGTTTACACTATATTTATTTTTACACCATTAGTATAACCTTTGCATCTAGACATAATAAACTTAACTAAACATAATGAAAGAAAGAAAAATAAATGAATAAAATAAGAACATAAATAAGATAAAATTTAACTATGTAAAGAAAAGGAAATGAAACGCATAAACTTGATATTAATAAAAACAAAACTTAAGCATTATAAAAATACAAAGAGAGAAAGTAAGAGCATGATCTTGATTTGAAAACTAAGATGTCAAAATGCATGCAAATGCCTCTTTTTATGGGCCAAAATTAGAAACTATTGATTTGATAACTAATTGATGAATGGGTAGCTAACTCTTGACTTGGTGATAATCTTTATCTTCTCTCGTCTATCCAAAACATCATTAACAATATTAGAATTGGAACAACATGAAAACATGAAAGTTGTAGAAAATTGTCTCAGCTTTCTAGGAAACATAATGGAGGTTATTTAGATTTCTAGAACTGCAGATACGGGCCAAATACTGAACAGTGTTCAGGCTGCAGGACAGATTCAGATTTCTTTATTGTTGCTATAATTTGGACTTGAAAATGACCTTTTTAAATCTTGAGTTCCATATAAAAGTATTAGACCTATGTCTTATCTTCCCATCTATATAAAATAGATCTAAATTTGAGATTTATAGCTCCAAATATTACTTAATTACCTAACAATGTTCCAATTTGGATTGCACCAACATTTGTTTTCTAAGTTTGGCCATCTCTTTGTCCTTTAAAATTCAGTTCTTAAACTCATCAATCAATCTTTTAATTTATATGATAGGATTGTATTTAACATAAGCATTTACCATAAAGTAAAGGTATCTTATATCATTAGATATGTTATTATAAAACATATTTTAGTTAAGGAGTTATTGATACTTCAAATGCAAAATAATGATATAAAACTTTCATAAAAATGTACTTTTAAGTACTAATCATCCTGGATGTAATTTTGTCTGTTATTATTAAACATTACTTATCATAAAAAAATTGATTAAGTAAGATATTTTTTAGAAAGAATTCTAATAAGACAGGGGGGATATGATTTGATAGTTAGGTAATTGAAGTTACAAAATGAGTGCGTACAAGAAATGGTTAATGACCTGATGATAGATGTTTTGACTACAACATTGAACATCTAAATACTAAAGATCATATCTTTTTTTAGTTTCTAATCTAACTTATAGATAATTGAAGTTTTAAAATATTCAAATAATTTGAATGAATTAAGCTATGTGACACGACTAAAAGATTAATGTCTTCTCCCAAGTGCAGGAGTGTCGAAGTAATAAATAACCCGGCAAGACCGAGGTCGAACCACAGGGAGGTTAATTATACAAATTATAAACAATAACTATAGTAACAATAACAACAATAATAATAGTAGCAATAATAATACTAATAATACTACTAGCAGTAGTAGCAATAGTAGTAGTAGTAGTAGCAGTAGCAGTACTAGTACTAGTAGTAGTAGTAATAATAATAAAGAAAAATTGATGAGAACTTTGAAATGAAATATCAATGTAAGAATTGAACAATGATAATAACAAATGTCAAGGTTAGAGGTTTCACTAATGGTATGTCAAACAAGTATAGTATAAACTCTTATTGTTCAATTGGAAACCACACACAAAGGAGGTTCCAATCGGATTATAGATTGTTAACATGATTACATTAGTCACCTTATTCAATTAATGCTAATACTTGTAAATTTCATCAAGCATTTATGATTATAACTTATGTTAGCAACAAATCAAGTTCCTTTCATAGCTTAGGTGTCGGTTATACCATATAATATGGGCTATGAAAGTGTCAAGCATTTGTTGTACCAAATGTTATACAATATAAATCAAGATTAGTCATTTAACAAGCAAAGTATTAAAGCGTGAACAAGATAATAAATATAAAGCATGTTAGTATCAAACATTAAAGTTCATATTAAGTTTACACTATACTTATTCTTACACCATTAGTGTAACCTTTTCACCTTGACATAAAAAACTTAGTTAGGCATAATGAAAGAAAGAAAAATAAATAAATAAAATAGGAATATAAATAAGATAAAAGTTAATAAAGCAAAGGAAAGGAAAGGAATTGAAAGGCATAAACTTGATATTAATAAAAGCAAAACATAAGCAATACAAAAAAATACAAAAGAGAAAGCAAGAGCATGATCTTGATCTGAACACTAAGATGCCTAAATGCATGGCAAATGCCTTCTTTTATAAGCCAAAATTGGAAACTATTGATGTGATGACTAATTGATGAGTAGGTAACCAACTCTTGACTTGGTGACAATCCTTATCTTTTTTTGTGTGCCCAAAACATCATTGATAACGTCAAAATTTAAATGACTTGAAAACATGAAAATTATAGGAAATTGTCTCAGATTTGTTATGTCAAAAATTCAGAACATTTTGACTTCTAGAACTCTAGATATAACCAAAATACTGAACAATGTTTGGGCTAGAGGATAGATTTGGACTTCTTTGTTGTTGCTCCAATTTGAACATGAAAATGGGCTTTTTAGATCTTAGGCTCCATATGAAAGTTGGAGGACTATGTCTTACCTTTCTATCCATATAAATTAGCCTTAAATCTAAGATCTACAACTGTAGATATGATCCAATTACTAAATAGTATTCCATTTTGGACTGCACCGACATCTCTTTTCTAAGTTTGGCCATCTCTTTGTCCTTTCAATTTCAGTTTTTAAATTCATCAATCAATTCTTTTATTTATATAATAGGCCTGAATTTAAAATGAACATTTACCATAAATCAAATGTATCTTATAGTATTAGATATATTATTATAAAACATGTTTTAGTTAAAGAGTTATTGATACTTCAAGTGCAAAATGATGATATAAAACCTTGATAAAAATATATTTTTAAGTATCAATCACTATGTAATGTAAAGCATAAAATTAGTATAAGGATTTTGGTTTAGGTGGTGATAGGCATGGTTTACGTCCTTCACTTAAGGTCCAAAACTAATAACAACCCATGATTAGGTTTAGTATTTTCTCATATATCATCTTGGCATAAAAAAGTTCATCAATTAAAGGATTGGTGGGTTACCAAACCTATTTAAGCATGTCATGCTGAAGGAACACATAATTTTTATAGAACAACCTAACATGGTTCTAAAATGGTCGAGTTAACCCAACTAGTACAACCTCCAAGAAAATGTAATTGAACGAGGATGGTTGTCCTAATAAGCCCATTATAATCCTTATTTTATTTTATTTTTATATCAAAAGAGGGTGGCCATAATAAGGGAAGAACAAAATAGGCTATAGAAGATGAATTTTCACTTATGTTTAGGTAAAATAGCTTTAGTGGTAGACTATAAAAGTTCCATGAAAAAAAGAAAAGGAAGTGTAATAAAGTAATATAAGTGTTACAAAAGGTTAATCTTCATGAGAAAATATAAGCATGAACACCAATATTGGCTCTATTTTGGATCATGGACAAGGAAAAGCCCTTATAAAGATTCTCAACATCTAAAAAGATAACTTTATCTTTTAGCCCTCCTATAAGTTTAGCATTAACCTTGACATGTTAGCTCATAAGCCAAAGGTAAACCCAACTTTCCCTCCCATTTATCATAATAAAAAAAAATTAAAAGGAAAAGATAAAAGTTATATGTGAGTAGGTGGATAAACTCTTTAAAGCTAATTTTATTTGGGAAGTGATGTACCTTGAATGACTTGCTAAAATAATCATAATAAATAAAATCCATGGAAAATAATGGATATGTACAAACTTATTCTATAGATAAATTTCCTCTACCTAAAATAGATGGACTTGTAAACTTCATGATCGAGTTTGAGTTCTTAAGCTCCCTAGATACGAGTTTAAGCTACAACTAGATCCCTTGGCATTCCAAAGATGAGGAGAAAACATCTTTTATAATAGATAAGGTGACCTTTTTGTATAGGAATTATGCTCTTTGAGCTTAAAAATAATAAGGCCACTTACCAAAAGATAAGGAATGCCACACCATGTTATCCCACCTAGATATAAATGGGACTTTTCAAAATAAAATGGGAAAATATATGAAAAATGTAAGTTGCCACCTAATAATTAGAGAAAAATAAGAATCCTAAAGATTAGTGCTAGTTTTAGATATTCAAATAAAGAGTTAATTATGCTTAATGGAAGAATAATATCATCTTTATCATATTTTTTCAAATGAAATGTTAGCTTTACCACGTGTTTTCTTATAAAACTATCTTTTTATTTACCATGAAATATTCTTATTATTTCCTAAGCTTACTTACAATCCTTTTATCATTTTTAATAAATAATTCAATATTAGTCCCTAGAAGTAGGAGACTTATTGATTTAGGTGATTTGTAAAAAAGTTGACATCAATCCTTTAAAAATGATACTTGTCGAATTAACCATTTCTAAAATGAGCATTGGACCCATAAATATGAGAAGAAGAAAAAAGGCTTCAGCCCCTTTCCTTTTACTAAGTCTAGAATAGGCTCGAAAGACACCACTCTTACTCGTTTAGGCCTATATGGAATCACAATGACACAATCCAAATTATTATATCACGAAAAATACTACATAACACAAAAGAGAAGTTTACAGCAATAAATCATTTTTATTTTTTTTAATTTTTTGGTTACCATGAAAATGCTTTTATTAGAAATATTCAAACTCACACAATATATACAAATCATATATATATATATATATATAATATTTGTTATTTACAAAATCAAACACATAAATTACAAGAATATAGTTGGAGGTAAAATTAGACAAATAATTGACTTTAAAATCTAAAGATTGAGTAAAAAAGGTAAAAACAAATATCATGAATAATTTAAAATGCAATTAGGGATTTAATTAAAAAGTATTAAAAAATATTTTAATTTGAATTTAATTAAAAGAATTAGAGGACCAAGGACTAAACTAGAGAAGAAACTCAAATTATAAACTTCAATTAATTCAATTAGGGGTAAAATTAAAAAGAAAATATAAGAATTAAAATGGCTCAATTAGTTCAACCAGGGTGAAATTGAAGTGAAAAGTGAGAATTCTAGCACAATTGGTCAAAATTATGTAATTTTAGGAACCAAAAACTAAATTGTAGAAAGTGACCAAATTAAATAGTTTGATTAATGCACTTAAGGATGCAGTTGAAAAAAAATCTAAACTAATCCCTTAATTGAATGAAAATTAAAAAGACCTAAAAGTCGGGACTAACATGAAAAGGATTATTTTTTTTTGGTTAAGGGGCTAATGTAAGCGGTTGATGAGGATGATGGTTTCTATGTTGAGAGTGGAGGGACAAATGTTAGTTTCTATGTTAAGAATGAAGGGGAAAAATATATTGGTAAAGGCTATTCCTAGATATTGGTGGTGCTTTGGTTAAAGAAAATGATAATGATTTAAAGGTATTGTCATGGTTCATTCAATTAGATTTGAGTCATTTACAATGAATATGAAGAAGGTTCAATTAGTTTTGTTTATGTAAGTGTACTGGTTGAGTATGGATGAAAGGAAGTTGATCGAGCAAATGGGTGGAAGAAATTTTTCTTTTAGGAGAGGGAGCCTTTTCTAGTTTTTCTAATGGAATTGAAGAGAAAAGGTGAAAATTAGAGCATAGTTTATCAAAATTATATAATTTAAAACTAATATGTAAATTTTAAAAACAAAAAATCCAAAATAGAGGGTTCAATTAATGTATTTAGGGATGAAATTAAAAAAATATCTAAAATTAAAGGCTTACTTTAATGAAAAAAATCCAAAAGCTAGGGATTGAAATGAAAATGACATAATGTTTTTCTCTTTTTTTATACAAAAAAATTAAATAAACACAAGTAACTAAAATAATGACTAAATTTAAAAGATATTATCGATAATTTTATTTAAAAAATAATGGGAATCAAAATATTGGTTATGATAATTATCCCCTTTCTACAATGTTTATTATACAATATAAAAATAATTTGCATTTATGTAGTAAGCTTGTAAAAAAAAATATTTTTTGAATAAAATGGGTCAAATCAAAGACAACCAACCTCAATGCAGAAATTCAAAATTGGATAAAATCAAATGGAACTACTTTCTTTGCAAAAAACTGAAATACATCAACTTGGATACAACCATTTTTTTTAAAGAAACTAAAATTAGTTTAACTTAGAGATAACTACTCTCTTAGTAAAAAAATTAAAATTAGATCAACTTGGATATTACAACTCACTTTTAAAAAATTAAAATTGGATCATTTTAGAGATAATCACTCTCTTTTAAAAGAGTTAAATCAGATCAACTTAAAAACAATCATTCTCTTTATAAAACAATAAAATTGAATCAATTTGGAGATGACCACTCTCTCTTTGAAAAATTAAAATCAGGTAGATTTATAGGTGACTATCTTTTTTAGAAAAAAATAAAATTAAATCAACTTAAACCCAAACAAGTTACAAGGAAATCTATTGAGCTTAAATATGCTAGAGATCATTAGGCTAAAACAATTGATATGAACCCTATTAAGTTCATATTCATTGAAGTCTTGCTGGACTAATTTGTTGGATCCTTAATGGGCTCAAATATGTTCAACCCAAGTTAGACTTAAAATTACAATAAACCTTGTTAGGTTTTGACACGACGAAAAGATTGATGTCTTCTTCCAAATGCAGGAGTGTCGAAGTAATAAATAACCCGGCAAGACCGGGGTCGAACCACAGGAAGGTTATTGTACAAATTATAAATAACAACAATACAACAACAACAATAATAATAACAATAATAATAACAACAACAACAACAATAATAATAATAGTAGTAGTAGTAGTAGTAGTAGTAGTAGTAGTAGTAGTAGTAAAGAAAGAGAAGAAGATGATGATGATGATGATGGTGAGATATTAAAGTAAGGATTAACAATGATAATAACAAATGTCAAGGTTCGAGGTTCCACTAAT